>OY757906.1:140909300-140961800 GCA_963585895.1 Sepioteuthis lessoniana | reverse complement strand
CAACTGGGCTGTTTATTGAATGCAATACAACTGCGTCATACATTCTCCAAACAGCACTTCTCGTGTTTTGAATTCAGAGTCTTTTCTGTCTTCGAGACCGTTTGCCTTATGAAGGCTAAAGAACCCAATCTGCCTATCAACCCCCAAGTGAGGAGAGAACAGCTGGATTAAGATCTTTACCTCCAGTCTGTCAAGGAGGAGTCTCTGATGTGTAGTGGCTAACGTGCTAGTGTGTAACTTCATATTAATCGAGTCGCACTGTTACGTTCACTTTTGGACTAATATCCTTTGGAAAGGTATGACCTCTGTTATCTTTCCAGCTCTGGGTTAAATAGCTCCATTACTTTACTTCTACAGGAATGGCTTTGACATTAAATAAACCACTAAGGTTGATATGTCATTAAACAAAGGATAAGTATTTTGAATTAACCGAGATGTTCACATTCTTTCAATCAGTGATTGATAGTTTTTTGATAATAAATATTTACCCAACCTCTCCGCTCGGGCAGGATATGACACAAGGTCAGTTTTTAAGCGGAGTTTAACAGGTTTGAATTCAGAATTTTCCTTCTCCTAGACTAGTTGCCTCACCAAGGCTGAAGAACCTAGTCTGTCCTACTATTTACCCATAGCTGGAAGGAGAATAATTGGATTCATACCTTTCCCAAGGGTATTAGTGCTATGTGAAATGCAATTAGTCTCGTCCAGGACTTGAACTCGTATCGTCGTGTCCAATTCCTACGAAGATAACCATTACACCACGGGCACCTCCATAGTTTTTTGATAATAGATCATTTCTTTCCAGGGTCCTAATTTTGTTTTTAGGTTCCTCCTTTCTCCTGACAGTGACTTAGTAGTTTATACTGGGTTGGATGCAATTTTCCATCAAAGGGCCTCTCTTTGCTGACACAATGTTTTGACGACGAAAACGACTAACGATGTAATGTTTCAGTTTTTCAAAACGTGATGCCAAATCAAAAAAGCAAAAACAAACACAACACAAATATCGTATAACTGTGTTTTAATGACACATACTCGTACATTTTGTGCAGGCGCGATATCCCACTCACGTACAAGCACACACACACACACACACACACACACACACACTCGTGTGCAAACACAGACACACATAAACATACACACATAATTTTTTAAAATTGCAAATAAACACAAAAAACATCACAACGTTGATATAACCGCACAAATTATACTTGATGATAAAATGGGTTTAAATTAAGCTAATTACTAATTAAAGTAATTATACATTAATTAACTTGTTCTAATTGTGGCCATTATTATTTCATGCCATTATGATTTACACAGTTTTAATTCACACAATATGTGTGTTTATCCGAAAATTGCATAGATTATCACCCATAAATAAGTGCATCTCCTAACAAATTATTATAAAATTTAATTTTCTTCTAAGCTAAATATACCTATATCTTATTATTTCTATTGGAACACTGTGCACTCAAAAGGGTTATTAGTAAGTATTATTCATTACAAATTCTGCAGTATTAAAACTATGTAACTAAAACATTAATATGTCCTAATTTAAGTACATCTTTTATCATTCATGTTTCTCTCCCACTTCTTACCTTGCTCAGTTGTCTGGGGCTGTAGAATACACCGGTTGCACCTCTGCAAAGGGGTAAGACCCCTCCCAATGAGTGTCTTGGATATGACACTAAACAATCTGATGGTGAGGTTCCAGTGATGCTGGGGCTTTGGGGAATGCAGAGTGCCCCTTCATTGCCATTGCTCCCAGGTCCACTCTGGCCCGGCGTGGTAGCACCAGATAGGTTGCTATGGGTTAAATAGAACTAACGGCATACTTATGCTAAACTGAATTGTTTCACTAAAATGAATTGTTTGAAATGCAACTGTTTTTGGCATTAAAAATGTATTTACAATAAACTAATTTGTTTAATATAGAACTGTTTTGACATTTAACTGTGTGCAAACAAAACCTGTTCTTATAATAAATTGAATTATCTGAATTAGAACAGTTTGACAAAACTGAATAGCTTAAAATAGAAATGTTTTTCACAATTAAACTGTACTTACATTTAAACTGCGTACTTATGCTAAACTGAATTGTTTGAAATAGAACTATTTGCATAAAAATGGAATTGGCGTTAAAAAAGCTACAAAAGTTGGTATGCAATCAATCAAACATCTTCTTACCATATATGAGTAGACAGACGAGAAGATTAGGTCTTTTTGCTTTGTTAAAGTAACTGGTGTGCAAGAAGAAAAAAACATTGAATTCAAAAGTTTGGTGTCACGCAAAGGATCTATGACATGTGCTTGCTTGAAAAAAAAATGGTTTATCGAAGAGAATTTATATATTTACAGCAAAAACACATAACAGGATGGAAATAAATTTATAATCCTAATGTGACCGGTTTTGTTTTTTCATAAAAAAATATTGCTCAGTAATATCAGTTACATTGAGCTCTTTACCAGGAAAATTTAAATGTTCACTTTTGAATGGTTTTCTTGTCCTGATGGAACTACTCTTAACTCTGGTTTAACTGGACCGAATAATACATACATACATACATGCATACATACATATATATATATATATATATATATATATATATATATATAATTTACGAAATAAGGTAAAGTAGGAAATATAACGACTCCCTTCTCTCTTGAGAAAAAACCTTTGCTTTATTTTTCGATGTAATCTCCATTGTTAAACCTCATTTTCCCATCGAAAGACAAGTTTTTGTATTCCATCAAAATAATCATCTTTGGACTGAATTTTTAACCATTTACTCACGGTGCTCTTTACTTCATCATTGTTTGAAAACTTTGTTTAATGTAGAAATCTTTAGAGGGGGCCAAACAAGTAAAAATCAGAGGGACAAGAGCTGCACTATAAGGAGGATGTTGGGGCTGTTCCCAACCAAACTGACAATGACAACTGGACTTTTCACTGTTTGTGCTCTGGCGTCAAAATTTTCGGAACCCAACGACAACTGACCTTAGAAAACTCATCATCAACAATTTGGTGTGTTGCACCCACAGAATATCCCGGAAATGTTCTCTTTTGTAACTCTTCTGTCAGCCAAAATGAGCCCATTTACTGAATCTACTATTTCAAGTGTGCTCACCATTGAGGGTTTTCCAGGTTATCTTCATCTTCAATACTATTTCGACAAATTTTTTCGAGTTAAGACCATTCATTAACATATTTTGGCTAAAACATGTCTCATCACACATTATTCTGTAAATTTCACATCCACCAACCAAAATTTCAGAGTAGAACTTTTTCCAAGCCTGAAGTATTCTATTTAATTTGCTGCCATTTAAAATAGCCTCAAAACAAAAATTTCAGCGAAATAGAAATAATTTTTACTATAAACCGTTTCCAAACAATGATGAGTTTTCAGTTATGGAAAAAAAAAACCTAAAAAATCATTTTGAGTTTCTAAAAAAAATTCACGTTATTTATTGAATAAACCTCGTATTGTTATTATTATTATTATTATTATTATTATTTTCTCATTAGGGTTTTTCACATCAGCGTTAGCTGATGGTTTTCCACTGGAGTCTGAGTGACAGCAAGTCTCCTCAAGTCTCCAGGATTCTTCTCAGTATTCTGGCCGTTCTCAATAATAAAGTAGTTTGGATGGTCTCCTCTCATCCGCCAACTTCCAAGTCTTCCAGTCCCTTTAGTAATCCTTTAGCTACTGTTCTAAACGCACCAATTACAATTGGTATAATTATCACCTGCATGTTCCATAGTTTTTTTCAATTCCCAAGCAAGGTCGAGGTACTTATCCTTCTTTTCACATTCTTTCAGTTTTATTCTATTGTTAGCCGGGACAGCAAAGCCGACAATTTTGCAAGTTCTCTTCTTTTTGTTGATTATTATGAGGTCTGGTCTTCTGGCTGAGATTAGGTCATATTATTTTTATTATTATCATTATTATTATTATTATTATTATATTATTTGCGGATTTTTCATAGCAGCGTGAGCTGATAGTCTTTTACTGAAGTCTAAGTGACAGCAAGACTCTTAAGGACTCTTCTCAGTATTCTGCTCGATCTTAACAACGCTGAAGTTTGGATAGTTGGATTCGTACTCCAATTTCCAATTCTTCCAGTCCCCTTTCCTAGATTTTGGGGACAGTTCAAAGCGCGTCAATTACAATTCATATCATTGTCACCCACATGTCCCAAAGCTTTTTTAGTGCTCTGGCTTGGTCGAGGTATTTGTCTCTCATTTCACTTTCATTGATTTTTCATCCGGTGGTCAGCTGGGACGGCAAAGTTCACTTAGCGGCATTTTTTTTTAAATTATTACAAAGTCTGGTTTTCTGACTGAGATTAGGTGATCAGTTTCTATCTCAAAATCCGAAAGAATTTTATGCATCTCAATATTTCGGACAGATTTTGGTTTATGCATGAATCATTTATTATTAAGGGTTAAATTTTAATTTCTTGCCTAATTCCTTGTGGATCACCTTCCCCACTCAGTCGTGTCTAGTTTTATACTCCCTTTGTGCTAGTTTGTTATATTCACTTATTATATAACCAATGGTTTTGTCTCAGTCACGACTAAACTTATACTTGCCATTCTGTTGCGTATTATGAATTTTTGCTAAATATAACGGGTCCTCATGGCGTTGTTTTGAGCTGCTTTAAGAAAAGATTCAATTTCTCTTTTAAGGTTTCTCTGTTCTAGCTATATCCAAGTTTTAGTAATTATTATTAATATTATCATTATTATTATTAGTCGTTGTAGTCTTAGTAGTAGTATCTTCACTAGCTTTCTATACCAACTCTTCTTAATGTTTTTCCTTGAAATTAGATTGACAGAATGTCTCCTCAGATCTCCAAGAGTTTCCTAAGTATCTTATCTGATTTTAGCATTTTAGATCTGGAGGTTTCCATCCACAGTTCACTAAGTCTCTTGTTCGGATTGTTGGGGACAGTTCCAAGGCTTCATGTACAATTGGTATCTTTGTAACCTTAATGTTCGATAACTTTTTCATCTCTCTGGCAAGGTCCAGGTATTTGTCCGTTTTTTTTGTTTTTTTTTGCCTTTCTTAACTGTGGTCCAGTGAAAAAGCAAAATCCACTTAATGAGTAGTTCTTTTCTCTTTGTTAATTAAAATTTCGTCTGTATCGGATGAGCAGTTTGTATGTCAAAGTCCCAGGTACTCACACGGGTCCTTAGCACATATTTCCCCACTTATATTTCTACATGTTGCGTTCACACATGACTTCAATTTCGTCCTTTCTGTTACCATTCTTTCCTCAGCAGAGGCATTTTTTGTCTTCTGTTATTTGGTAGAATCGTTGCTTTCTAGGTTTTCTTTTGATTTTTTGTAGGTAAAGCCATTCTTTTACTATGGTTCACACACACACACACACACACACACACACACACATATGAGGTGCAATCAATAAGTTTCCAGACTTTTTTGTACAGACATTTAAAAATGTCTTAGACCCTTGAAAATTCACTATGTTATTGCTATACATCTTATGAGATGACTGAATAATTTTTAGGATTTCAGGTTCAAATGAACAGCTACTGCAGGAATCGGAATACACCCAACGAAAGCCTGATTGTCACAGCTGGTGAATTTCAAAAATGCAATCTGGACGTGAGGACACTTTAGAAAAACGATATGCAATAAAATTCTGTTTTAAGCTTGGAAAAAATGCCACAGAAACGTATGGAATGCTTCAGACGGCTTTTCGACCATCTTGCATGAATCGAGCATCAGTTTTTGAGAGGCAAAAGAGATTCAACGAAGGCAAGGAGTCTGTGAGGGATGATGAGAGGTGTGGGAGGAGTAAGCAAGTCAATACAGTAGAGTTGATTGGCCAAAGGGTTAGGGTTAGTATGTTGAGGTTTTAAGGGAGTTCAGGAAGAGATCCCTAGGGAAGAGGCCAGCACTCTTCAAATCGGGTCTGTGGCATTTCCAGCAGGACAATGCACCAGTCTACAACTCCATCCTTGTCACAGACTATTTAAGCAAGATGGGCATCAAGACAGTTCCTCAGCCTCCCTATAGTCCAGACCTTGCTCCCTGTGACTTTTGGTTATTCCCTAAGCTCAGAGGCTGTCGTTATGAGACAATTGAGGAGATGAAAGAGACTGAGACGAAGGTCATTGACACGCTCACACTGGAGGACTTCCATGGACCCTTCGAGAAGTTGTTGGAACGGTAGAACAAGTGCATTGCAGCCGGGGGAGATTACTTCGAAGGGGACTGCAGTTTCATATGTGTACTATCAATAAAAGTGCCCATGACAACACCACCTCCTTTATCGAATGGTATTATAGTTATATTGTTATTTTTGGATAAACCTTTACGTTTTGCTAATCATCTTCTTAGTAAAAAGTAGTCATTTAAATCAAAATTTCTTGTAGAAGTTATTAAGCTTTATATGTATTCTTTCATGAAATCCGAATCATTGTCGGTAGTTATTATTTATTAAGTTCCCAATATTTTGGGTTTTAATTCCAATAGAAACTTTTAAACCAAATTTAAGAGTTTCGATATCAAGTTTATGTAGTATGCTATTAGATATATTATAAATCAGGTCATTCCCGCTAAAAGGCTTCCAATTGCTGTTAGTTAATAATTATTAAATTTAGATTTCATTTTAAGTCTGACTGCCGTGTCTGCGAAATGCACAGACTACACCACTGCATATGGGTAGGATTCCCACCCTATTGCTGTCAGGATTTGGCGTTAAATAACCTACAAGGTCGAATATGCCATAAAACACAACCAAGATTTTTATTTCTATGTTTATTTGCCGTTTTATAGGACCTGTATCTTTTGTATCATATAACATATGACATGGATTTTCTGTTCGTTCCTAGTACGCCGTGTGCTTTGACAAGCTGTTACGTTGTGAAACAGGGGGATGTCAGCACGTCAGGACAGTCAGGTCCAACAAGTGTGTAACCGGAAGGAGACCACGTGATATGAGAACCACGCGGTCAGTTTTAGACAGAGTGCAGAGAGTCGGGAGTCAAGCCAGGGATAGGCAGCCGATCAGAGGCGTCTCGGACGTCTCTGACGATACGGCTTGCGAGGGGGTGCAAGCGTTGGCTCCACTGGCTCCTGGAATAAGATATGGGGCAAGAACTCCCCTCTCTGAGTATATGTTTCTCCATCTATCTTTTAAACTAACAACAAACTTTTGCCCCTTTCGAGAATAAAATGAGAGATATATTTTTATAAAGATGTGTTTCGTTCGTTCATTGATTACTTTACAATATTTTGTAGCATAAATCATATCTCAATTATCTGGCTTTTTTCGAAAGTTATTCCTAATATGTGAAGCACGCACTTTTGATTCTGTAAATATTTATCTATGAAATATAAAATTAATTGGGTAAATCTCATTGAACTCTCTTTTAATTTAAGATTTTATGTACTTTTGGATAATCAAAAATCAAACCCAGCAAATCCTTCGCAAAAACTGCTCTCACTCTAATCCAATCTTTCTGTTTATCATCCAACAGTGTTTAGCGCAGTTGCTAAAATTTCTATTGGTCAGTCGGCTGGGACTTGTAGAATACACTAACTGCACCACTGAAGGTGGGGCAAGACCCCCCCCAATGAGTGTTATGGATATGACATTAAAAAATCTGATGCTGGAGCTTTAGGGAATGTGGAGTACTCCTTCGTTGCCATTACTCCCAGGTCCACTGTAGCCCAGCTTGGTAGCACCTGATATGGGCCCTATCTATGGGTTAAATAGTACTAACGGCATACTTCTGCTAAACTGAACTGTTTGACTAAACTGAATAGCTTGAAATAGAAATTTTTTGACAATTAAACCGTACTTACATTTAGACTGCGTTCTTACGCTAAACTGAATTATTTCAAATAGAACTGTTTTTTTGACATTGAAACTGTATTTACACTAAACTGAATTGTTTAACATAGAACTGTTTTGACATTTAACTGTGTGTCAACAAAATCAGTACTTATACTAAACTCAATAAGTTGAATTAGAACTACTTGACGAAACTGAAGTGCTTGAAATAGAAATGTTTTTCACAATTAAACTGTACTTACATTTAAACTGCGTGCTTATGCTAAACTGAATTGTTTGAAAAAGAACTGTTTTTGACATTGAAACCGTACTTACACTAAACTGAATTGCTATATATAACTGCTTGAATAAACTGAATAGTTTGAAATAGAAATGTTTTTGACAAACTGTGTACTCATGCTAAACTGAATATTTGAAATAGAACTGATTGTTTACATAAAAATGGATTTGGCGTCAAATAACCTGCAAAGGCTGATATGCCATAAAACCAGACCAAACCAAGCCAAACTAGAAAATTTCTAATTGGTTTCAATCTAGATTAGTAGGTTAGAGATAGATTTTGATTCAGGAAATTCTTGCTGCAATTTAGAGATTTAGACTCCGTATTCGTATCACAGATCGATTATGACGTTTTTTTTTACCTTTTCATCCGACCACAAAAGGTGCTTAATTTCAGTTAGAATCTGATTCAAATAATTAGCTTCTCAGAACTGGAAACTTAAAAATAAAATTATGTATTGTTATCCGGTTGCATAATTTGTTACATTTCCGACAATTCTTTTCCTTTTATTTCTCGGAGCGAAATTAATTGCCAAGGTTGAATAGGCAAATATTGATATATGATTGTCTCTATCTTGTTGGCGTCAAATAAAACAAACAAAAGATACGAACCACGTTAAACAAAATGCTTGTCATTTTCTCGGAAGCAGATTTCTGAGTTGCTGAACAGCATTGTTTATTTGACAAAAATATTTTCTTCGTTGATCACCTTGACTTGGAATATACCAATTGCATCCTCAATGAAGGGGTGGGGTAAGACCCTATATATTCAAAAGGAGTGTCTAGAGTATGACATGAACTGTAAAACGGTAGTGTAGTTCCAGTTCTTACTCCTAGGGCCATTCTCTCCCGTAGTCGTAGAACATATTTGGGCTCTTCTATAGATCAAATTAGTGTATTGAGTTGAAATACATAAAACTATAATTGTGTATAAACATTTGGGTGAGGGGGTCTGATGTTGAAAGACCCGAAACCCCCCATGATCCCAAAGGAAACATCACTGACGACCCATCCCGAAGCATCAACTAAGATGTATGGTATAAATGATTTTATATGTTAGATATGAATACTAGAAACCATTTAACTGTGTTCAAATTTTTTGTATTAAAAATAGATATTCGAATCTATAATTTTTTTTTAAAGATTACTGAACCCTTAGCTTCCGTGCTTGTTAGGAGAGTTTTAAGGATCAACTGTTCTATAATGCTTATGATGATTCTGTTTTTTACACAACCTTATCAAATGTAATGTGACTATATTTTATAAATTAAGTCCATAATTAATTTAAACATTTGATTTAATATCGCCCATCAACCTTTGACACTAATTATAGCATCATAATTATAAGTCAAGGGATATTTAGCGAGATGTATTGGCTAAACTGTTGAATAGCAGTCTCACTATTATGTTCACTTTCAGAGTTATACCTTAAGGAAATATATGAATCCTATTATCCTCCCACCTGTGGATTACGTTGTATCACTGCTGTTCCTCTATTAGGATGGCTTTGGCATTAAATAACCCACGGAAGTTGATATGCCATTAAACAAAAGAAATCAAACCATCATAACTTAAATTGATCGGTTTTTAAATTATTTTTATTAGACCGGCATGCTTGAAACCAAACAACTGTGTTACAAATGTTTATCATTAAATAGGAATAATTACTTAAAAAATATATAACTATAAGTAAATTATTAGTATTAAGGATAATTACTTGAAGACATAATAATTATTCGAAGCCATAATAATTGATATATGATATAGTTGCTTAAAACCATATAATTGCTTTGGGGAAGACTGACGTTGGCATTAAATAACCAAACAAGTTAATCGATATTTGTTTTTGTTTTTGCTTTTTTATTTATATCATCAGTATTTCTACATTATCAAAATATTATTTGATTGAAGATTGTACTCCGCCCAGAGTATTCTACCAATCAGGACATTTAAAAATACGACGGGGCAGGTTTTAGTTCCAGAGGTGTTTTAAACAATGGAGAACTCACTGAAATAAGTTTGTTAAATGTCACGGGGACTATTTTTTTTAAACTTAAGGAGTTAATCATTATTCATTTCTGTCTTAATACCTTTTAACACACCTCCTAATTTAAAGAAAATTAATGTTTCATTCATTGTTTATTTCTAACTTAGTAAATATACTTCCAGTCTCGATACTTTTTGAAAACACCACGTGAATAACACAAATGCTGGCAAATTATATTCTACGTCGTTATGACTTTGATGTTTGACATTAATTTTGTAAATTTCACGTTATATTTTGTATGTATGTATATATAGGACATCAAAACATATGCTTTGTTTTGAGTTTGATGCCATCTTGGGACCAAACACGTTTTAGAAACATTTTAAATGCGCAAAAAGATCTCGCTGTCAAAACTACATTCTTCACTGAACGTGCTGCCAAGATATACAAAAGCGTGTGCTTTGACATCCCCCTGGCATGCAAGTGAAACGTGGATGCTGTATAAGTACCAACTGAGGACTTTTGAATGGCTCCATCAACGATGTCTGCGACAAATACTTTGCATAGGAATTCAATCCCATATCCCAGATACAGAGGTATTAGAGAGAGCTGGGCTACCAAGCATTGAATACAAGGTAGTGAAGAGTTGTGTCGGTTGGGCTGATCATGTCGTTCAAATGGGTGGCAGTCACCAGCCAAAGCAACTGATTTATGGTGAAATGTGTGAAAAGGAGAGAAAGGCATTGTTATGGTCAAGGGGAGGTTCAAATGATGACACGACACTGAAATAAGTGATAAGAAATATATTGACGGCAAATAATGCATACACAAACGATAGCTGGGAGAAACCCCTCCCAAGCTTAACAATCAGAAATATTACTGCTCTTGGTAACGGCTCGCTGAGACTCGGCTGAGACTGAACCGAGACTGCGACTGAGACTGCGACTGTGCAGAGGAGAGCTCAGTTGGTACATGTCACATGAGGACGAGTCCATCTATTGGGGACGCCCCAACAGGCATCAAAACCAAAGTAAATATTTTAGGACTTTGAAAAATTTGCCGAAGATAATTCAGCTTATCGATGGACCAATGGGAAAAAATAGCACTGAAGAGAAATCAGTGACCCAAACTGATTTATGTGGGCAAAGAATCCTTTGAGAACAATCGTGTTCAATATACTGTTTACAAACGATCAGTTCGTAAGGGCAAACAAGGACCAGCACCAGATTTACAAATTCTCCACGTCAACTGTGAAATATGTGGAAAAGTCCGTCTCTCACTTGCTGGTCTTCAGATGAGTCAAAGCGATCGAACATACCCAGTCTGTAGTAAAATTTGCCGCAATTTGACTGGCTTGAAAAATCATCTGCGTGTGCATACAATCTAAAAAGAAAGTAAAAGAAGAAAGGAATCACAAAATTCATTAGAAGGTCACACTCAAAACCAAGAAGCAGTCTAAATGTATATTTGGATGCTTAATATTTGTTCGTTTTATACTTTTCTCAAAAGTAGTTAAATGAGTTTAAAGGCGGATCTGTTAGAATATAGAATTAATTTAATGAAAATATTTAACGCCTGCTATGATTGGACAAATTGTTCTTGGAAATTATTATCAAATTCTGAGAGTTCGAGCCGTGCAAAGTACCTAAAATCTGTCATCCAAGATTAAATAATAAATGAGTAAATAAACTTTGTGTTTAGATGATTTGAGAATTCAATTGTAATAACGGTTCATGATTCTTCCATTTGGGAATCAATGTAGAATAGTTATCTCCATTACATCGACAATTTGTATGATTAAGAATAACGTCCAGTTCTAAATAAGACTTTACAAAATTACTATGCTGCTGCAAACTGAATTGAAGTTCAACATTACTCATTTGTGAGCACACAATCAAATTGTTGCAAATATTGCTATATATTACTAATAATTCAATTAAACATCATTCATTTGTTTACACAATGGCAATGAATATAAGTCGTTTGTTTGCACACAGTTTAAATGTCAACGTTCTGTTTGACCCATCAATAGTATCTTATCAGGTGCTACCACTCCGGGTCAGAGTAAACTTGGAATCAATAGCAATGACGGGGCACTCCATATTTCCCAAAGCTCCAGAGCAGGAGCCTGACTACTGGATGGTTTAATGTTATATCCAGGACACCTGTTGTGGGTGGTCTTGCCCCTCGCCAGAGATGCAGTCGGCTTATTCTGCAGCCTCAGTCGACTGGGTTGTGCTGTTTTTGCTCAAATCTTTTGACAATATAAGTAATACTACCCGTGGTACAAATTATGAAAGTAGCGCATTGAAAGGATGTTCATTTTGTAGCAGTAAATAAACTAACAACAGATAAGGTGTGAAACATTTTTTCTTTAATTGATGAACATTCTTGCTACATAAAATATTTCTTAAGCAAACAAGATTCAATCATTTAAATTCATGGTATATTATTCATTTTCCAAGCTATCCAGAGGAAAATATTATGGAATAACCTAATATTAAAACAATAATGAAATTCATTTTCAAAAATAAAGATATAATATTAGTCGAACTTTTATGGTTGCCTTAATTCTTTCAGGAATGCATTTAAAGCGACATTCTTTATCAAAGAGGTTCCAGCTTTCCCGAATGTTGTCAATAGGTCTTCGTTGGTGGATGAATCGTTCTCATCAATTTTTCAAATTTTTCACAGTAAATGTTCAATTGGATTTAGATCCAGAATGTTAATTGATTTTTTTTCCTGCAGAAAAGCTTTAGCATTATTTTCCGGAAAAATCACTTTTATCATCAAACCAATTTTCTATCAACAGAATGAGAAAATTATCCAGGATTTCAATGATTCATACGTATTAATTATTGAAGTAATGATTGTCGTCTTTTAAATGACATGAATTTTTTTAAGGTATATCTTTTGAAACTAGGATGTTCAATCGTTTTGCGTGTTATCTGTTTTTAGTTTATTTACTGCTGAATAAAAACCAAAGGTGAACATCTTCTAAATGTGCTAATTCCCTAATTTTTTTTCCAAGGTTTATACATAAATAGATGATAGATATTAGCTTACGGCACTTGATTCATAGCAGTTTTCACTGGATATCGCTGGAAAGACTACGACTTGTTAAATCCCGCGTTTTCTTCCAATTTTATTCTAAACAGCAATCGTTAAGAGCATACATAAATGTGTGCAGAGATCTTTTCAAATGATTCGCAGTAGCCCCAAAAACGCCCTAAAAAGACTACCTGATCTTTTTTCTTTTCTTTTTTTTTTATCCTTGACGATTTAACATAATGGCCCTCTTAGAAAAAAGTGGCCACGTCATGAATTATTGAATAATTGCTATCGAATGGAGAAAGGATGACAAAATGAATGACGTTGCATAAAGAAATATAGGTCTTTTCTGCCTCTAGCAAGTTGAATAAAAACAACAATATTGAGCAATGGCGGATAACGAGGGACAGACAGACAGACAGCCTTGAAATATTTATTGTTGTTGTTAATCAATGAATCCAATAAAGAAAAACAAAAGAAAGAAAAGAGGAAGTTTGAAAACGTGTTCCAGTTGTTTTTGCTTTGTTTGTTGGTTTGTTTTGTTGTTGTCGTTGTTGTTGTCCTCTTTGTTGTTGTTGTTGTTGTTGTTGTTGTTGTTGTCTTTTTTGTTATTTCTATTTATTTTTATTTATTTATTTTTTGTAATTCTCTTCATCTTTCTTTTTAATAATTACTTTTCATCTTTTTTGTGCTGTTTATACTTGTCTTTATTTTTGTTTGTTTGTTGTGTGTATGTGTGTGTGTGTGTGTGTGAGAGAGAGAGAGAGAGTGTGTGTGTGTGTGTGTGTGTGTGTGTGTGTGTGTGTGTGTGTGTGTGTGTGTGTGTGTGTGTGTGTGTGTTGGGGTTTTTCTTTCATGCTCCCCCACCTTTCGCTTTTATTGAAATATTTTTCTTGTGTCCTCTTTTTTTTCTTCATTCTATTTTTCTTCCTTCAGATCTTTGAATTTCTATTTTTTCTCTTACCTGATTTTCCTCTTTTTCCTTGTCTTCTTTTTTCTTCAATTTCTTGACTTTCTCTTTCATTTTATAATTTTTCGTCTTTTCACCCATTTTCGATTGTTTCATAATTCATCTGTTTAATTATACATGTTTAGTTTTATGATTTCAAGTAACTAATAATAATACTGAGAAGAGTCCTGGAGATTTGAGGATACTTGCTGTCACTCAAACTCCAGCGAAAAACCATCAGCTAACGCTGATGTGAAAAACTCCAAAGGAGTAATAATATCAATGGTAAACAATTTCAGCTTCAATTAGCTATTCTTAGTATAATGACTTGCACAAAGATAAATGTTTTCAAGTATTCTTATCTATCATTAGTTTTTCTATATAACAATAATAATTTGTTCGCAGAAATATGGATTCAAGTATTCTTACCTGATACAAATAATTTTCAGAGATATATTTTATTCATAGATGGAAAATAAACAAGTACTATGACGGATCAGAGTTGACATGGGAGTAATGGCAATGAATGGTAATTCCACTAACTCCAAAGCTACCGAATTGAAGCTTCACCACTGAATACAGGTTAGGGTCATACACAAGATAACTCTTTATGGTTGGAGTCTTACCCCTGTGTATGGGATACAGTCGACGTATTCAGTGCCCACCCTTGATTGGCCATTGGCATTTAAATCCACGTGAAACTGATAAACAGCTTAGGAACAACATCAATCGATAGAATAGCCCTTGTTTTGAACTACACAAGTATTTGTTTTTAAATCATTTCGGAAATGATAGGAACCTCCTCCAACTTAATCCAATGTAACAGTAGTAATTCATAGGGATGTAAGAACATTAAGTTTATAAGTCCCAAAAATTCACTCTGATCTGTCCAGCAGGGTATTTGGCGTAACGCTTATAGACGTTGGTTCCCTAAGTGACAATCATCTAGATATTGCTGGTTCAGTCCTGATAACAGACGAGTAACAATAAAGGAGCACTCAACACTCCTACCTGGTTATGGTTAACGAAATCAGTGCAAGTGACACTCGTGGATTAAATAAAGGACGTGGTTCGAAGCTCCGTGTCGGCTCCGGAGTTCGGCAAGAAATATCTGAAGAAGACCTGAGGACACATCGGTCGAAGAGTTATGAATATAACAATAAATATGAAGACGATAGTCTGAAAACCCTGAATAATAAAAATAATCCAGCTTCGTCTCAGAAATTCAGTCAACTAGCAATATACAAAAATTGATAGGCTGATCAAGATAATCTAATTAAATATGATTAAATGGGTTCTCTTTCAACATAATCCTACTTGTGATCCACATACAGTTCTTCCATCTGTGTTACAGGGATGGATCCCATTGGTCGAAGAAGTCATCTACTATAGATATGACGTCATATGAATTTTTCAGTCCATCCTTGAATATATATATATATATATATATATATATATATATATATATACTCGAGAATCATCCGATACTCTCTGGGACTATTTGTTGACTTTTGCTGCTGGACATTGTTAGCCTACCATTTGTTCTAGATTTAGCTTTGGACAACTATTTAAGCACAAAGTGTCCGTATCTCGCGGATGGTGTGAACCCCAAATATTAGGCTAAAATTTACCCCTCAGAAAGTTGCATGATGCATGATTATATATATATATATATATATATATATATATGTGTGTGTGTGTGTGTGTGTGTGTGTGTGTGTGTGTGTGTCAAGTGGAACTTTTGGGATAAACTTAATTGAACCAGGAAAAAGTGACCAATGATGGTGGAAAAAAATTTCAAAAACAATTATATAAAACTGAAGCAACTAAAGAAGTTTGGTCAAAATAGAAAATATCTTTATACATTATTTAAAATATATTTATACAAATATTCGTATGGTGTGTATATGTTACTTTCGTATATATCACAGATCATAATAATAATAATAATTGATGATAATATACACTATACATATATATATATATATATATATAAATTGTTTTTCGATTTGTATTATTTCTTTCACTATCTTTCTCTTACATTCTTCACTCTTCTTTCCTCCTCTAATCCCTATCTTTTTTTTTTCATTCTTCCAAATATTGGATACGTTTCTCAGTGATTGTTATTAATAAAGCAAAAGTAACAGTAAAAATAGAAATAAAAAGAAGTGTTAAATGTCATTGCAAAGTAAAAACCCTGAAAGGCGTGTGAATTAAGCAACGGTCATTTCTATTGTTAAACGATCGTACGACCTACGAACAGTAATAATCATTTTAACGGTCGATCCATGGTTTTCTTTATTCTTTCACTTTTTTTCTTAGCTTTATCTTGAGTTTTTACTATTTGCCCATCAAATATATAATTATAAGCATAGACACAATATGTATACATGTGTGTGTGTGTGTGTGTGTGTGTGTGTGTGTGTGTGTGTGTGTGTGTGTGTGTGTGTCTTTCAGGAACTGCTTTCGCGTGCATCGTTGTTCCCACGAATTGTTTCCTGTTTTTTAAATGATGTCTTTTTCTCAGTCAATTTCTTACATGATTGACTTTATTTGTTTTTTTATGATTGGTTCAGTTATTGTTTTCATTTCTCTTTAAGACATAAAACTTGTAAGCGTATTTAAAAAGTAATTGGAAGTTCACACACTTTTTATTCACTTGGATCAGTTATTCCTTTAATTGATGTATGAAGTAAATACGAGAACGTACACACATAGATATAGCCATGACATTCTTTTCAAGGAATGCTGAACAGTTCTTGGACCAACCAACTAATGAACGAACTTTTTTTGTTCGGTTCATGAAATATTAGAGACGATGTACCAGTTCGTTGAAATTCAGGATGAATACGTGGAATAACATGTCCATATTTACCCAAACCTTCTGTATGAACAGGGTATAACGCGAGGTCAATCTTTAAGTGGGGTTTACCAGGTTTGAATTTAGAGTTTTCCTTCTAGACTGGTTGACAAATCAAAATTAAAGACTCCATTCTGCCCTCCAATTTACCCATAGCTGGAGGGAGAATAATTGGATTCAAATTTTTTCCAGGGGTATAAACACTTTTTGAAATACAAACAGCCTCGACAAGAATTTCAACGCGACTCAGTTTTTACGATTACCATTACATCATGGATGCCTCCTGAATATGTTTTATGTTTCTAGTTCATTCCTTTCTTTGTTGGACCAAGAACTTTTCATCAAACCTTTGTATATGTGGAGAGACAGTCAAAAAGTATCAATGTTGAAGCTGTATTAGCCTAGATAGAAATAAACTATGAATGAAACGTTAATTTCTTTTTAAAAATAGTCCCCTGACCTTGCCCAGTCGGCTGGGGCTGTAGTATACACCGACTGTACCTCTGCAGAGGGATAAAACACCTCCAACGAGTGTCCTGTATATGACACAAAATAATCTGATGATGAGTTTCCAGTGATGTTGGAGCTTTGGGGAATGCGGAGTACCCCTTCATTGTCATTCCCCCCAGGTCCACTCTGGTCCGGAGTGGTAGCAATTGATAGGGTCCTATCCATGGGTTAAATCGAATTAATCTGCGTACTTATGTTAAACGGAATTACTTGAAATAGATCTATTTAGACATCTAAATTGCGTACTTATCCTAAATTGAATTGTCTGAAATAGAACTGTTTTTAACATAAAAATTGTTCTACACTAAATTGAATTAATTGAAAGAGAACTGTTTTAACATTTAACGGTGTGGACAAAAATATAATTATACTAAACTGAATTGTGTGAATTAGAACTGTTTGACTAAACTGAATAGCTTGAAATAGAAATGTTTTTGACAATTAAACTGTGTACTCATGCTAAACTGAATTGTTTGAAATTGAACTAATTATTTTCCATAAAAATGGATTTGGTATAAAATAACCTACAAAGGTTGATATGCCATAAAATCCAAACAAACAAACAAACAAACAGTCCCCTGACCTTTTAATTTACTATTTTCAGTAAGTTTTTGAACAAAATTTGAAACTCGTCTCTTGATATGATTTGAAGAGGCACTTTTATATTGCTTTGATGTCTTCAACATCCTCATAACTGGTCTACAAGAGGAATCTTCAATGTAGGAAAGAAGAAAAAGTTCCATGGAGCTAAGACTGTTTTGTTAGAAAGCCGCTGAACTTGCACAATCCAGTTTTGAACCGAAACCTGTTGTTCAAAATTATTTTCTTTTTCTTTTCTGATTGATGTACACTCAGTCTAGAATTATGGACATTACTTTATGATAACAATTGCTCAGCAGTACACTCTAATTGATTTAAACTTTGAAATTAAAAAAAACAAGAATGTTCAGTCATGATACTCGTTAACACATTGAAACATAAATATACATGCTAATGAAATTATATCTGTGTCTACCAAACTAGATAGATAGATAGATAGATAGATAGATAGATAGATAGATAGATAGATTTGCGCAGACGCAAGGCCAGCAGCGCTTGGTGACTATTAATTTCTCTCCTGTGTGATTATTGGAACAAGAGGCTCATGTATTGTAATTTCTTTAAAATTCTTAATACATTTACTCTTTTTCTGAGCTCGGATATTCTATTTTGAGTTTCTCCACTTTTTAATATGAGTTTTCTATCTTCGGCTTTCATGAAAACATTAACACTTCGTTTATTGAGACATTGGGCTTGTGGGTTATCAAAATGAATCGATAAATGAATAAATATGCTTATCTCACGAGAATAGATTAAATAGAAAGTAAAACTCATTATATATACGTACGATATCTCTTGTAACAAAAAGGTATTATCATTATTATTTCTATTGATACATTATTCAATCAAAGCAGTTATAGCTAGGCATTATCAATTACCAAACTTCACAGTACTGAAAAGCTGAAAATAAAAATAGTTATTTGTAGCAGTCCAAAAATTATATTCCTTAATTTTATTTTGGTTTACTGAGTTTGATGATAAATAATACCTAAAAATATTCGTTTTGGTAGAATGAAATTTCTGTAGAAATTATAAAATCCTGCTACTTTTGGTTTATAAGAAAATGTAATTTTCTAAAAAAAATTTGTTCAGGGTGTATTTATTTATGGGTTATAATACACACACACACAAACGCGCGCGCGCGCGCGCGCGCGCACACACATTTATATATATATATATATAGAGAGAGAGAGGGGGGTGAGCGATAATATTTATCTATATTGTAATAATGAAGCTCTATCTTATTTTACCCAAAAGATTTTTAGATGAATATATTCGCTTCTTTTTACCCAAAAATGCTGTTGACTTTGGTAATAATACATAATAAATTTTGTTTGTATAATATGACACTAGAAATTATAAAATCTTGTTACTTTTGTTTTGTTAGAAAACAGACTTTTTTTAATTGTTAAGAGTTATTTACTATTGGTTGGTTGGTATATCAACCATTGTGGCTTATTAAATGCTAAATCCTGCTCAAGGATGATATTATGAATAGTTTGTTGGTAACATTTAAGCTTACCAGAGCTCATTTGTTTTCACACAGTTAAATGGCTTCAAGTGTTGCTTTATATGATACTAAACTGCATCCGATGCAGTTTAGTGTCATATAAAGCACAATCACTGGCGGGGATCTTATCCCTATGATGTGATGCTGTCGGTGTATTCTTTAGCCCAGCCGACAGGGCTAACACTTCACCGATTCATTTGTCCAATTACATATATATATATATATATATATATATATATAGCGAAAGAGAGAGAAAGAGAGAGAGAGAGAGAAATTTCGTTGAACATAATAGATATTTTCTGTCTACATATTTTCTTGTTGATCCGTCCATATTGCCGTATTGCTTTTATCGTATTCAGCGGGTATTGATTGATGTATTTTCCATAATTGTATATATCCCAAGTACTTTCTGCCCGACTTTGGGCCATCGTCAGGGGAGGATATATTGCAAAAGTGATGTAACTTTGTTTTTGCATTACTACTATGTAAGAGCGTCTTTACCGTTGGAGTGTATAGCGTTTCCTTTTAAATGTGTTTCTATAAATAGTGTCAGTAGCTAAAGACATTTAAGTACAATAGCGCTGGTTTGAAAATTAATTCTGTTAAGTGTGGGTTGCATGCTTCTGATATGTACTGGTTCGAGAAACTGTAGTTTTTGTTTATTTTGATGTTCTAATATTGTTTTGTTGTCGATGAGAATTCGGGCAGAAAGTACTTGGGATATATACAATTATGGAAAATATATCAATCAATTCCCACTGAATACAATAAACGCAATACGGCAATATGAACGGATCAACAAGAAAATATGTAGACAGAATTATTATGTTCAACGAAATTTGTATTAATGAAGAAATGCTGCCAATATATATATATATATATATATATATATATAACAATTATGACAAATAGAAAAAAAGTGTTTATTTTCATTTGAATTGCTCCTTTGATAAAAATGCTTTCTCTTCATTTAACTTATGCATGAAGATGTTCCATTAGACTACGTCTCTTCCATGCATTCAATTAATATAGCTCAAAGTTCACTTCGGACCAAACATAAAAAGGCCGCAAAATAGGCAGGAGTAACTTTATTTTAATTGAATTCACAGGGTAAATTTTTGCAAATGTAATTTTTAAAAGGCAATTTAAAATGGCTTCATGAAAAGGGGTCATAAAACAACAGAAACAGAGGAGACGTTAAAAACGATCAGAAAAAAATTAGCTTTATTATCAATACACTGTCAATCAATTCGTTGATCAGAGGCCAAAAAGAAGAAAAGAACTGGAAATATCACGGATAATTGATTAATGGAACGAAAAAATAAAAGCGTAAACGAGCGAACGAATAAATGAGGCGGTCGATTGACTGAATCCTTCAAAAAAAGACGAATATGTAAAGAAATGACTGAATGAACAACGACACAACAACAACAACAACAACAACAACAGCAGCAGCAAAAACGAAAACCAAAACAAAATGGCTGTAAAATGACAAGTGGACGAGAGACGCACGATGAACTACAAAGGGGCTGAATGCATGAAAAGAATAAAATGCAAAAAGAAACAAAAATCAAAACAAAACAAAACATCGTCATTGTTCTCGTTAACTTTGGTATGAATCGGCTATCACGTGGCCCTCGCCAGGCGGGCTTTATTGCCAGGTCAGTAAACGCCAGAGTCGGTGTGACTTCAAATACAAATAATACTGGCAGATTGGTCTAGTGGGTAGAGTGTTCGCCAAATGGTCCGGGAGACCTGGGTTCAATCCCAGGTCACGTCATACTAAAGACTTTTAAAATGGTACTTGATACCTCCTTGCTTAACCCTCTGCAATATAAGGTACGAATCAAGGGTAAAGTGGAACAATCCCTGGATAGGAGTAGCACCCTCGCCTACACCTCGGGCTCGGTGTAGTAGCTATCGAAAAAGGAGCCTTCTAGTTGCCCTCGATTACGGTCGCCAACTTTACTCCTTACGCCAATAGCTACCATTACCATTGCAACAACTATTTTCCAGGTAAAATTAGTAATACCATTTCGTTTTTGAATACCGCTAAATAGGTGATAACAGGGTTAATTTCAATGAAAATTATAATTAATTAATTAATCATAACCCTTTCAGTTTTTAATAGAATATTAACTTTCTTCTAGAGTAAAGATACAAACATTTTATTGCTTCTAGTGAAACATTGAACTCAAGTTGCTGTGCTCTTTTCATCCGTCGGTAACCATTTCACCATGACCGCCTCTAGTAAAGCATTATACAACAACAACAACAAATAAAAGAATATTATTTTTTAGCAAAGTACAACATTCAAATTATAACCTAAATAAATTTGCAACTCTTCTTTTTAACCCATAATAAAACTGCACAAATGTGTTAGGAATATACTTATTTTTGAATAGTGACATATTTTTGATAACGGAATTCCAATTCTGTTGACTGGTAATAAATAATACGTAATAATATCTAAACTCTTCAGCATTATTTCCATTCTCTTTTATCATTTTTCACCCCACCATCTTTTGGTCTGCTTTCATTTACACATTTCAGCTGTGTATTTCTACTTTTACTTTCACTTTTCCAGTTTTCATTCAAGTTTCTTTCTTTTAATACCTTTTGTTTCACGTTCATTCTTTTCTTTCATTTCTTATTTTACTTGTCTTTCGTTACAATTTTTTCTTACTCCTTTCTATCTTCTGATTTTGTCATTCACATTTCCACTTTATTTTCTTCTTTCTTTCAAAACTTTCTTTCTTCTCTCATAACCTTTTCTTTCTTTTAATATCATTTTTTTCCTAATATTTCTTTCTTTCTCTCTTCTCATTGTTTTCCCTCAATTATTACGTTAAAGTTTTTTCATGTGTTCGTAATAACTGAATCATTTCTATATTCTCCTTTTTCTTATTGCCTTTTCTTCTTTCACTTATAGAATTCCAATGCTGTAGAGTTTGGCAAAAAATAATACTTAATTATAACTGTTTTGATTATATCATATTTGATTAGATTTAATAAAATCTTGGCATCTTAGGTTTAGAAGAAAATTAAGATCTTAGTCATAAATTGTTATGAGTATATCAATTTCTGGGCGGATAGATCAGAACCTCTGCCCGGATCAGAATGTAGTATCTGTGCATTCTGCTGTTGACAAGTGTTTCATAGACCTAAAAGTTATGGGAATCAAAGAAAAAATATTTTGCCTGGCCTATTTCCAAAATATTACACTTGAGTATGCTTACGATGAGAGAACTGTGTAAAGTCTCAACTACATTTACGTAACATGTACTTTTTCAATCAGAACTTTTAGATAGTATATATATATATATATATATATTACAGTTCTTCTTTCGCGCTAATCTTAGAAAAGGCACGAATACGTCAGTTCTCCATTTATGGGTAAATAGTTGAGCCGGCTGAGTTCTTTAGCCTTGATTAGGCAACCTATCAAGGAGAATGAAAACTATTAATTCAAACTAGCTTTATTCCACTTTAAAATTGACCTTGTGTCACATCCAGCCCTTGACGGAGAGTTTGGGTAAAAACTTATTAAAGTTCTCCCATTTTTTGCTATCAAAATCGACACTGTTATCACATTAGAAATATTTGGGGGAGTGACTATAACGTTACGGGTAGAGTGCGACCACCAAGTAAGCGAGTTCGAACCCCAGTCATGCTTTTACGTTCATTTTTGAATTAATATGCACGGAAAAGGTATAGAACCGTTCTTCAAGAAGGAGGCTTTGGTATTAAATAAACCATGAAGGTTGATATGCCATTAAAAAAAGAAACCATACCAGGAAACAGTTTTGTTTACCTGGGAATGTTGAGTGTTAATAATCCTCTTTTTGATGAATTGTTTTCTTTTTCCTACTTTATGGTTGGTCGCATGGGCTTATGGTATATCAAACATTGTTGGTTATTTAATGCTAAATACAGTTTAGACACACACACACACACACACACACATATATATATATATATATATATATATATATATATATATATATTTCTATAAGAAAAAACAACGAAACCAATCACAAAGGATTATAAATTTATTTCCATCCTGTTGTTTTTTCTTAAAGAAATTATTGCTCTGTATAATTGGTACATTGAGCTCTTTACCAGGAAGATTTAAATATTCATTCACGAATAATTTCTTGTCCTGATGGAATTACTCCTAACTCCGGTTTAACTGGACTAAGTATTCTCTCTCTCTCTCTCTCTATATATATATATATATATATATATATATGATTTGTTAACGAATACTTCGTGGATAACATTCTTAAGTGAACCAAAGCCTCATTTTGTTCGTGCCCAGTCAAATGGTTTTAAGTATTGCTGCGTAACACTAGCTATTTGTTTACTTACATTTAAATAGTTTCAAGTATTACTGTGTAATACTAACAACTTAATTTAACATCAGTCATTTGTTTACACACAGTTGAATGGTCATACGTATAAAATTTGTAAGCGAATAGTTTATAGGTAATTTTACTTTTAGAAAAGTTAGAGTTAATATATTCGCACACAAGTAAAGCTATTCTTTTCTCACAGGTAAATAGTCTCAAGTATTGCTTTTTAACACAAATAATTTGATTCAACATGAATTATTTGCACATAGTATAGTGCTTCCAAGTATTGCTATGCAGTACCAATAATTCAATTTTTGTACATAGTTAAATGGTTTCAAGTATTCCACTCAAACATGAATAATTCTATTTAGTATTAATCATTTGTTCGTTCACGTTAAAATAGCTTTAAGTATTGCTATAAAACACTAAAAGTTTTATTTACACACAGGGAAATAGTTTGAAGTACTGCTGAGTTATACTAACAATTCAATTTAACACCAGTTATTTGCACACAGTTAAATGCTCAAACAGTTCTATTTGACCCATAAATGGGACCCTAACAGGTCCAACAACATCGGGTCAGAGTAGACCTGGAAGTAATAGCAACAAAGAGTTAGTCTTCCTTAAAGCTGCCGGCTTATAGCCTTACCATCAGATATTAGGACAATTAGTGGGCGGGTCTTTTTTACCCCTCAGCAGAAATACCATTGACGAATAGCCGACAGGGATATTTTTTATTTGAAGCAAAAAGTAACTTATCATCAGTGACTACAGCTTTTAGGTCACCAGACAATTGTAAATGAAAGACTCGGCTATCTGATTTATTTTTTGTACGTTGCTTGGTTTTTTATTTAAATATATATTCATTTTGTTGAAACGCTGGTGAAAATCACCGCCATACTGAGAAGATTTTAGTGTTAGAATTACCATTTTAGTTTTGGTTTGATGAGTACTGACTCAGATTTTAAAATAGTCGTTCATATTCCTCCATACAGAAACAGGCTGGTGAAAAATGGACTACGTTGCATCCTTTTACTGACAACAACATTGTGGTCGATGTTACAAAATAGTGAGTCGCCTCCAATAGAGCAGAGCTGAGCATCATTGTTCATCTCTAGCGGAAATGCAAAGCTTTAGTTGATGATGTGTAAAAATAGGTTTTTGTAGCTGAAAACATGCTCTATCTAATGGCGTTATCGTGCTTCATATAGAGTTTGTGTATATAAATACGAGGCTTTAGTTTTGAAAGCCTCTCATGTAATTCTCTATTAAGATATTCAAATGATAAAATTCCCTGTTTTTGGCATGACTCTAAACTGCATCCATTGGTGAAGCTCCGCTTCTGGAATTCCGGGGATGCTATGTTTAACTTTTCATGGCAATCACTCCCAGGCCCACTCTGACTCTGAGTGGTAGTAGAAGTTACAGTTACATCTACCGGTCAAATAGAACTGTTTCAAAACGATTCATCTTGGTTAGGAATATTTGAAACTATATAATTGTGAGAAAATTATTTGTATCAAGAATCAGCATCTCTCTCTCTCTCTCTCTCTCTCTCTCTCTCTCTCTCTCTCTCTCTCTCTCTCTCCATCCGTACGTTGCTCTTATCAGGTTTCTTAGGCTGCATCCAGTGTCCGCACAAAGTTGATGTAAGTTCTTGCTAGTTAACCTATAATTGTCTACTTCAGATTATTATACTCATTTACTTGAAACCAGCTAATCATACGTAAATTATTGGTTTTAAACAGGAAAACTTGAAATCAAATACCTATGAGCAAACAAATGATTATTATCAAATACGAATAGTTACTCGAAATTATATAACTGCATATAAATCATTAGTATCACGTTTCAGCATTAAATAATCCATAAAGAGTTGATATGCCCTAAAATAGATCAAATTCATGATTGTTATAATGATGATGATGATTGTTATGATGCTGATCCTGTTACTGCTGCAACTGCTGCCGCTGATGGACTGAAGTGTGAGGAGTTAAATCCAAGCAACTATAACAACAGCAAAAACACTAAAACAGTGGCGATAATGTTGATAAAAATAATTCTAATGTATCAAGATTTTTCGGCAGGGGACAGTCGAATGAATAAATAAGAGAAGGCTAGGCCTAACACTCTCGCTTCCTCCCATCACTGTCGTCCGATCAATAGGCTGGACAATGGTTCAGAGAGTCGAGCAAAAAATCCCCGCTCCACTCTCTTTTCGCCCGCTGGTATTTATTGACTGAATTAATCGCCACAATATTGCCTTCCTTCTTCGTTAATTAACTGCAAACCATTATCACAGTAGTCATTGGTGGTCCCTTTTCATTTACAGTGCTACACCACTAGTGAAACCACCTTCGAAGATTTTGGGAAAGGAGTGATGAAATGGGGGACAAAGAAAGAAAGAAAGAAAGAAAGAAAGAAAGAAAGAAAGAAAAAGGTGGAAAAGGAAAGAAAGATACTAAATTAAAAAATTTAAGAAAGAAGTTGAGAAGTTCAGAGAAAAGAGGAGAAAAAGGAATAAATGAAAGAACACACGAAGAAAGAAAGAAAGAAAAAAAAAAGAAAGAAAGAAAGAAAGAAAGGAAAAGGTAGAAAATGAAAGAAAGATACTAAATTAAGAATTCTAAGAAAGAAAGAAAGAAAGAAAGAAAGAAAGAAATGAGAAATTCAAAGAGAGAAATAAAAGGAATAAATGAAAGAACTCACGAAAGAAAGAACTCACAAAAGAAAGAAAGAAAGAAAGAACGAAAGAAAGAAAATTAGAAAAAAAAGAAATGCTTGAATAAATAAAGTTTTAAAGAAAGGAAGAAAAAATAAAAATGTAAATAAAAAAATCGGCAGAAAAAGAAGTGATAAAAGCAAAATATTGTAGAATAAAATAACAAATGAAAGAAAAGAATGACAGAAAAACGACATGCATTAAGAAAGAAAGAAAGAAAGAAAGAAAGAAAGAAAGAAAGAAAGAAACATGAATGAAAATTGGAAAAGTAAAAATAAAAGTAGAAATAAACATCTAAAATGTGTAAATGAAAACAGACCGGAAGTTAAGTTTTTAAAAGTGGGTGGGGTAAACATGATGATGAGGAATGAAGACAGGAGTCAAGGAGACGAGTAATCAGGTGCAGTCAGTCAGACAGACGGTGACAGGGGCTTTCTGCTTTGCAGACCGAGAGGTGGAACCATTGGATGGTTCCAAGGGGGAAGGAGAATAAACTTATTGCAGCGTCATTGTGAGGGTGACGTTGACAGGGTTGATGGCAACTCCTGGTGGGAAAAGAGACAGGAGACATCATGGTAGATTTGAGGTGTTAAGGGTTGGGGGAGAAATCCAAAGCTGGGAAATAGAAGAGGCGAACAGTGATGAGGCATGACGAGACTGGGGCTGGTTTGCTGTATTCAATGCAGCACCGATGAAGTCATTGGATTGTTGTTGGTCTGACCGTCGGGGGCAGCCAGCCGAGCGGGAGAGGTCGCTTTTCTATTCGTCTCATTCATTCGTTCGTTTATCTATTCCGCTCCGCCCCACACGCCACTCCTCCGCTTGCTGATGTCCGCTGCTGTAGTCCTGCTCAATACAGCCATGTCATGCCAAGACCTTTTCTGTTCTATATTCGTTCACATTTGCCTGGTACTGCTCTCTCGACTTCCGGAAAACCACCCCAACCCATACATTTTTTCTTAAACTTTATGTTGGGCTTTCTTGAAGTCCTTGTGATTCTTTCTGTATTCACATTTTCCAGTGGATATTTTGTGCGATTTTTCCTTCATCGTTTCCTTTGGAAATAATTCTTTCTTTTTTAGTATTTTTCTTCCTTTTTAATTTAGCAATCAATTTCTCTCTATTTTTGTATTCTACCAAAATTTGCTTAGTATGAAGACACTAGTTTCAGGTTGATTTCAGTACCTGCTATTTCTCAGTGGTAAAAAAATCAGGCTCATTGCCGCCTTTCTTCACTGATTGGGAGAGACCACTACTTTCAGCATGACTTGACCCTAAGTCAATATTATTTCTGTTTTTCATTCTTCTACAATTTTTTTATCTTTCCTAATGCTAACTCCTCTCTCTCTCTCTCTCTCTCTCTCTCTCTCTCTCTCTCTCTCTCTCTCTCTTAAGATGCTCTTGAATTAATTATTCATATTCTTCAGTTTTCTTTCTTCGGATAATTAAATAAATCTCTTTTATCTATGTTCAACACAAAAGTTCGTCCATTCCATTCTACGGCCTTATCCGTGAACTGATTTAATATGGTATGCCAACATTTTTTCTCTAAAAGTTTCTTCTGGTGTTTCTTTTATTTGTTTCCACGTTTTTCATTTTAATTTCATCGACCAAAATGATTGACTTTCCTTCGCTTTTTGATTTTTTTCCTTTATTTCTCTTTTTTTATGCGACAAGATAAGAGCAACTACAAGTTTTTTCTTGGGACAACATCTATTTCTTTTTTACTTAAATCTAGTCGATACGGTGTTCTGACTCTTCACCTCTCCAGTCTTCTACGGGACTCTATTCAAGTTACGGGAGGAAAATAATTTTTAAATCTTATTTAAGCCAAATACAAACACACACAAACACACAAAATCTCATATATATATATATATATATATACGCTGTTTTCCCCAACCCAAGTGGTATAGACTTCTAAACCCCCAAGCTTTCTTTATACTCTCATAAAATATATTTCCTAAGTTTTTAGAGACGATTTCACGGTTTCTGAAATCATCTACGGAAATTTGGGATATCAAAAAGTGTCATCTTGTTAGGTCCCAAAGCAAATGGTAGAAGATCTAATGACTTGAGGTCATATTCTTCGAGAATGGTATTTCATGCGCTCGTAATTTGATAGGACAAGACTTTTACTATATAACGTTCCATACTGTATGATCTTTCATATTATCCTACAAGTTGTTCGACCATGTGGCAATACTAGAGTGCCTTTTGATGCAATGGTTACTGAGCAGGTCTTGCACCTCATTACAACTGAGTACTGATTTTCATTCGACTCAACATGTGACCTATCAATAACAACAACGTATAAAATTAGTATAGCAGTGTCGATAACAAATTCTCAATGGTAGAATGGTTTGGTTTGGTTAAATGGCATATCAGCCCGAATGAATTTTTAGGGCTGAAATTTTATCAATTTATAAATATTCAGTTATTGAATATCTACAAATTAACGAAATTTCGTAACTACATGTTCATCTTTTTCTTAGCAATGTTTTTTTAATCACTTTTTAAATTTGCCTATAATAATTTGTTGGCACACGGTTATATGATTCCAAGTATTCCAAATAATATGCAAGCAATTAAATTGTTTCAAGTAACTACTACTAATACTATTACTAATTGTAACAATAATAATCTGTTGTACTAAGTAAAGTAAAGTTGGCGACCATAGTCGAGGGTAACCCGAAGGCTCCCTTTTCGATAGCTACTACAACAATGTGTTGGGGAGGGCGCTACTCCTTCCCTGGATTGCTCTACTTTACCCTTGATCCGTACCTTATAATGCTGAGTGTTAAGCAAGGAGGCATCAAGTACCATTTTTTGAGTCTTTGGTATGACTCGACCTGGGATTGAACCCAGGTCTCCCGGGCCATTGGCGAACACTCTAACCCCTAGGCCAATGTCCGGTGCACACAGTTATACGATTTCAAATATTCCAGTGAAAAACCTTTATCTAATATCTGTTTTTTGGAAATACCGGATGAATTATTCAAAAGAATTTGATCTGAAAATAGATATTATATAAATAGCGTATGTGTTTGGTGGAAAGACTTTTTCAACGATTAATGTGAAAAGATAGTAAAAAGGGGAAATACTCAAAGTGACATTGCAAACAAATAAAGCAAAATAAAAACACGAATCATTTTCAAACAGATCTATCGAAGCATCTGAGCTATAGATGACACCTTAACAGGTATTACCACTTCGGGTCAAAGTGGACCTGGTAGTAATGGGAATAAAGTAGTACTCCACACTCCCAAGAGATCCAGAACTGAAGCCTTTCAACTGGATATAGTTTAATATCGTAGCTAGGACGCTCGGCAAAATGGTCCCTCGAATTTGGAACGTTAACGTGGTGTAATGGTTATCGTCGTAGGAAATGAACACAGCGACACGAGTTCAAATCCTGGACGAGACTGATTGCATTTCACATAGCACTAAGACCCTTGGGAAAGGTATGAATTCAATTATTCTCCCTCCAGCAATGGGTAAATAGTAGGGCAGACAAGGTTCTTCAGCCTTGGAGAGGCAACTGGTCTAGGAGAAGGAAAACTCTGAATTCAAACCTGTTAAACTCCGCTTAAAAATTGACTTTGTGTCATATCCTGCCCGAGCGGAGGGGTTGGTAAATATGGTTAACAAAGAAACATAAATCCTACTCAAAATTTGATTTTACTATAAAAAAAGAACCATATTTATCATTTTATTTCGTTATTGTCTTCACTTTCTTTTAAAATTTATTTTGTTCGAAACTTGCTTTCACGTGCTATTCATTCTTAAAGCAATTGGCTTGCCATTGCCTTCGATATTGCTGCGATTTCATTTATACAATTTTTCAGTTCGTTAGTTGTCTGCGACCAACGTTTAAAGACTTGTGTCTTCAGTTATCTCCAGAGAAAGCAATCACAAGTGAATAGATTTAGTTTGGTTGGTTTTCTATCGTTGTTTATTTGTTAGTTTAATTGCATATCTATCCTCATGGGTTATTTAATGCCATAGCCTCCTTTTAGAAGAATAACAGTGATACCATTTAACCGATAGCTGGGGAGATAAAAGGGTTCAATACCTTTCCCGAGAGTATTTGCCCAAAAGTGAACGAAACGGAAAGATTTTGCACTCACTTACGTCGAGGTACTTTAGCCAGTTCTCCCCTCGGAATAGATTTATTATTTCTAAATAAGTTTCAATCATAAACAATGTTCACCATTCCACGGAATTATGGTAACTAAAATGCTATGTCAACTGCTGCTCAAAAACATATCTCACAAACCGTGGCGAGCGTCTGTAAGGCAGCAATATCCAAATTTAGGAGACCATTTTGTTGAATCATGTGCCTTACTTTCGGACGTTCTTTTATATATATATATATATATATATATATAGTCATCCACAGACAGAGTTGTTTCGTTCTATCAGACCTCTTCTGTGTGGCTAGACAGGCTATATTCCCGAAGCTGAGATCGAAACCTGGTTGACTGAAACGCCAATCCAAGATTCTGCCACTCAGCCACGAGGGGACCAGCGCAAGCGAAGGAAATTTAAACGCTTATGTATCACATTGTTTACATATATCCGCTTAACGGCTACCAAGAGCTCAATTCATTAGAAGAGACTTGCCTTACGCTAGTAGCAACCATTTACTTCCTTCACTAGAGAGCTCAACCCCACAGGGGTAGGGGAGCATATATATTGTCATCCACAGACAGACCTGTTTCGTTCTATCAGAACTCTTATATATATATATATATATACATTATTTTCCATCTCCGAAGACTTTTCCTGTATAATGTTCTATACTGTATAATATTTCATATTACTCCACAAGTTATTCGACCATGAAGCAATACAAGAGTGACTTTTGATGCAATTGTCACTGAGCAGGTCTTGCGCCTCATTACAACTGAGTACTGATTTTCATTCGACTCTACATGTGACCTATACTTATGGCATTGTGCCAAAAGAAAGCTATACTTATTAAATGATTATGAAAACGAGGCCACGCTGCCTCTCAGAAGTACCTTTCCAAGACTAATTCACACATGTAGGAAGTTCGATGTCTACAAAACTGCTTTTGCCTTGTGATCGCTCTGTAAATATAAAATCTTTTGTGTTCTCTCTTGCATCGTAATGACGAAAGCTGTCCACCTGACCATAACTAGAGAAGTAAGTAAGATTTACGTATATATATATAAATATATATGTGTATGTGTGTGTGTGTGTGTGTGCGTGTGTTTTGGTATTTTGATTTAAAAAACACAGCTTTTTGATATTTTGATAGTTCTATTCAATTTTTTCCAGTCGTATTACAAGATTTCTAAAGTTTCCTTTTATGAATTCCCGAAAATTCTCCCCGAGCGTTTCAATCATTATTATACGTTTTCAAAGACACAATCAATATATAATTTATTTTCTTTCAATTTCCATGGAATTTTTGGGATAGACTTCGTTATACCAGAGAAAAATAACCAGGGAAACGTTCGAAAATTTTGTAAAAAAGTTATACAACTCTGAACCAAACCCAAAAAAATTAGTTAGACGACAAGAAAATCTCCCCCAAAAGTGTTAAAAAGAATCTGTTTTTGTTGTTTACTTTTTTTAAAAGTTATATATACTTTCTTTAAAAAAAAACAAAAACCGGTCACATTAGGATTATGAATTTATTTCCAACCTGTTATGGGTATTGATATAAATCAATAACATCAAAAATAACAGGAATTTTTCAGATCTAATGGATGAAATAATTATTTTATCCATTAAATAAATTTATAATCCTAATGTGACCGGTTTTTGTCTTTTCTTAAAGAATTTATTGCTCTGTGATGTCAGTTACATTGAGCTCTTTACTAGGAAAATTTAAATGTTCACTGTTGAATATTTTTTGTCCTGGTGGAATTACTCCCAACTCCGGTTTAACTGGACCGAATAACATATATATATATATATATATATATATGTATATATATATACCCCTTCTTCAGTCTCTCATTTCCCGTCCACTGAAGCAGACGATAAGCGTTTGATATATAACGTCATCTGTCTGTCTCCTTCTCACTCCCTGCCCCCCATCTCTCTCTCTCTCTCTCTCTCTCACACACACACACACACACTTTGATATATTTTTGTTTGATATATTTTCTTTCTTTCCTCACAATCAAATCAGAATTATATATTATTAAACTAGGGTGATGACACAGTGCAACATTTGAACACATGTAGTCATGTGTTTTTTTTTTTTATTAATATCCTAGATAGATACGGACAAGCAGACAGAGATACGCAGAGAACTTATATCAGAAGTTAATCCTTTATCTCTTCATATTTATACTTATTTATTCACTGCTGCTTATTGTATGTCTTTTCTATCAGACTGTCCATCATTTCCATCAACTTCTTTCCATTTTTCTCTTTGTTTTCTGTCACTCTTCTTCTCCCGGTTCTGCAATAAATCTTACAAGACAACTGCAATTGAGAACGCTTCTGGGTAAACTTGAGTAAATTGACTGACATCTCGAAGCAGCCAAGAGAAGATACAAAGACTGTAAAAGGAAGAAAAACCAAGACGTTAGAAAGACTGTGTCCAGAAAGAAGTGAAAGTGAAAGTGAGAATACAAGTGGAGAATTAAGAGAAGGAATAAAAAAAAAACGAGTAAGAAGCCATTCGTTGAGGGTTTAAATAAGTGAATGGATGGATGGATTGATGGGTGATGCGCTGGACTGAAGCAGAGAGGGAAGCAGAAAATTGGGAACGGAATAAAGGAACGCAAATGATAGACAGAGAGTTGGATGTGGGAGGGAGCCTTTGAGAACTGGAAGAATTGAGCTGTTGGGGGTCGGAAAAGCGAGGAAGTAGAGAAAAACGAGCGGAGGAAAGCGGGCCGTTGTGTTAATCAAAGATTTATTAATGTGTCAGCGACGATTCTTATGTGGAACGGATGGCCGGTGTCAAGAAATTCGTAAATCACAGAAGCATTCACTTGTTCGTGGCGCCGGCAGAGGTTAGAAGAATGGTTGTGCTTCAACTCAATTGCTCATTTTATGATCTCAGACAGACTTAATTTCAAATTAAACTCTTATCCTTATACATTCCTCTTCCTTTTCCTCCAATTCTCCCCACCTTCCTCTTTCTAGCCACTCCCTCTATCATCAGCCTCGTCATCGGGATCTGTCTCTTCTTTTTCTTCTTTCGATTTTCTGCTCCATACCTACCCACTCACATTGTTCTTGGACTCTTCAAATTGGCGGCTTTATTCTGGCATTTACCACCAGTTTTAACAACAAACCTGCCCTTACCTACAGTTTACATTTCTTCTTTTTCTTCTTTTTCTTCTTCTTCTTCGTCGTCGTCGTTGATGGTGTCCTCAACTTTTTCCTTTGCCTCCTCATCCTTCTCTTCTTCTTCGTCCTCTTGTTTTTCTCCTTTTCCTCGTTCTTTTCTTAATATTTTTCCTTCTTGTTATTTTTTAATATTTCTCTTTTTCCATATATTCTACTTTTCCCCTTTTTTGCTGTAATCTTGTTACTACTACTTTTCTTGTTATTCTACGTCTTCGTCCTATGCTCCCTCATCCTCCGTTTCTTTTTCTTTAACTCTTTCTCCTCCTCTTTTTCTTCATATTTATCCTTTCTAACGCCTTTCTTCTTTTTCTTCTTCTTCTTCTTCTGTAACAAGCTCTCTTTTTCCTTTCATCGTACTTTTTATATTTTGTTTATTTGCTTCTTCTTTTTTTTTTGTTTTGTTTTTCTTCTTTTTCTTTTCAACTTCTTTTTAACGCTTTTCTAATTTAACGCTTTCTTTAACTGCTACTAAAACTACTACTACAAATGCTACTGCTACTCACCTTCATTTCCATCGTTTTTATACTCTTCGTTTCCTTTTCTCTTTCTCCACTTTTAAATCTTATTTTACTTATAACCCAATTTTATCCTTCTTTTTTTCTCCGTTTTCATCTATCTCTATAATATTTTTTATCCCTCCTTATTATTTTCAGGTTTACTTCTTTTTTCTCGTCGTTTTCTTTTTCTTTGTTTGATTTACTTACTTCATTTTTTTTTAATTTCTTCTTCGTTGTCAATATCAGCATCTCAAACAACTTCAACAACAAGAATAATAACACTAAATACAACAATATTTTCTTCTTTCCCTTCTTTTTTCTCTTTATCTTCCCGTTCCTCCTGACTTCCACTTCCCTTTCTCTTTTACCTCTATTTATCTTCATACTCAATTTGCTTCTTTTTTTTTTTTTTTCTTATGATTTTCATCTCATTATTCTTGTCCTTAACACCATTTCTTGACTGCAAGATGCTACTTGTGTCATATTGGAACTAATGAAGAATTCTGAAAAGAAATGAAAGTTAAAATCTGTGATGAGTTACATGGATAACATTTTGGATTGCACAAGCAATATCGTCCATGTATCTTCATCTATTCGACATTTCAGGCGAATTTTGCATATATGTTTTACTTTTATGCGAGTTTTTCACACCAGCGTTAGATGGTGATCTTTCATTGAAGTTTGAGTGATGGCAAATTTTTCTAATTCACCTGGATTTTTCGGAATATTCAAGCCGATTTTAACTATGCTGCGGTCTGGATGACATTGATTCTTCCACTGATTTTCAGTTCCTTCATTCTTCTCCAAAGGTCTTTGAGGACATTACAAGCTCAACAACTACAATCAATATCACCCTCACAGTCACAGATTTTTTTAGTTCACTAGCAAGGTTTAAGTATTTGTCTATTTTTTAGTTTTCTTTTTTTCTTTTCTTTTTTTTTCTTCTCTGTGATCTGCAGAAACAGTAAAATCCACCCGGTGATGTATTCTTTTGTTCATGTTAACCAATATTTGGTCTCGTGATCCGTTTGTATCTCAAAATTTCAGCGAATTTTATTATTATTATCATTATCAAACACCTTGTGGATTTATCGCACCAGCTCTAACTGAATGGTTCTTCATTGGAGTCTAAGTGACAGTTAGTCTCCTCAGATCTCCAAGCCTCTTCTAAGTATGCTGGACGATTTTAGTACTTATGTAGTCTGGATGGTTTTAATACTTCTAATTACAAGTTTATCGAGTCTCTTTTCTAGATTCTTGTGGATTGTTCCAAAGGTTCCGACTAGGATTGATCACTGTTAAGGGCAGCCGAACGAACAAAAATATAGAGTTGCTCCCCTTCGATTTGTGAGGGAACGGTTACTTTCTTTGACAATTACTTTTTCTGGAAACAACCCCGGAAAAGGATAGCAGCCATGACAGATACGGTGAAGACACATTGACATCATTTTAGTCGTAACAAGACTTCAGCTAAGTGACTGTTTTTTGAGGAGAAGCATTTCTCTACCCTACTTAAAATAAATCCGTGTTAAATTCTTAGCACCCAGATCTGTATTTTCGTTCAGTGTTCTTGAATTATTTGGACGTAAAAACGTAACAGTCATTTTTAACTTTTTCAGCTCTCTAGCGGACTGCAGGTTTTTGGCATCCTTTTTGCCTTCTTTCATGTTCACTGAATTGTCTGCTGAAAAAGCAAAATCCACTATTTGACAATTTTATTATTACCATTATATCACTTCGTGCAAGTTTTTTTTACACCAACGTTTGTTGGTGGTCTTCCGCAGGAGTATGAGTGATAGCAAGTCTTCTTAGATCTCTTGGACTTTTCTGGGGATACAAGCCGATCTGAAAATACCTTCCTTTGCATTGTCTTGATTCTTTTCTTTGATTTCAAATTCCTCAAATCTTTTTTCAAGCCATTGGGGACTGTTTCAAGCGCACCAACTACAATTATTGACCCTGTCAGTCTCATGTTTCACAACTTTGTCAGTTCTCTGGTAAAGTCCTATTTGTTAATCTTTTCGATTTTTTTCTCATATTCCCTTTGGGTTTCACTGGAATTATAAAATCCACTTGCTGATAAATTCTTCATTTCTTGGTAATTAAAATCATGTCTGGTCTGTTTATATCTCAAAATCCCATAAAACATTAAGCACCTTTTTTTTCGTAAGAATTCTAGTTTGTGTGAATATATTATTTCTTAGTAGGGCCAAATTTTTACCTCTTGCACAATTCCCTGTGGATCCTCTTGCCTATTCAGTCTTATTTTCTAGTAGAAAATCTAGTTTGTGGGAATATACCATTTCTTAGTAGGGTCAAAGTTTTAGCTCTGGCACATTTCCCTGTGTATTCCATTTTGCAAATTTGCAGCATTTGCTTATAATGCAATTAATTGCTTTATCTATGTCTCCAAATAGCCAACACGTATTATCAATTACTTTGCTTTTAGCGAGTTTTTCACTCAAAGATTAACTGGTGATTGTTTACTGAAGTCTGAATGACAAAAATTTCTTCACAGATTTCTCAGATTTCCAAGACTCTTCTAAGGATCTTAACTGATTTTAGAAGTGCTGTGATCTTGATGTAGTCGATATTTAGTTCTTCCAGTCTCTTTTTCAGGCCTTTAGGTACCGTTCACCACGTACCAACTACAATTGGTATCGCCATCATCTTTTTATTCCATAGTTTATTCAGCTGTCTGGCAAATCCAGGTGTATTTCCCTTTTTCATTTTCTCTCTTTGTTCTATTTGAGAGACAAAAACCTTTTAAATGTCAAGTTCTTAGCTTCTTGTTAAGTAAAACTTCTGGCTTGAATTGAATGGTATTATTTTACTCCTTACAACTTTTATTTCGGTTTCTCTTTTAATGGTATAAATGGTATAATATATTTATAATGGTATATAAAGCCTTCCTCGAAGAGGAACAGTAGACGTACAATTTAACCTATAGATGGGAGGATAAGGTGGGGATATTTTTCCCAAGGGTTAGTCCAAAAGATAACACTTTAGAGCAACTAAAATTCGAACTTATTTACTAAAATGTTGCAATCCCGCACGTTATCCACTACACTGTGAGTTTTAACACCAGTTCTAACAGGAAATTTTTCACTAAAATCAGAGTGGTTTCAAGTCTTCTCAAGTCTCAATAATTCTTCTAGATATTCTAGATGATTTTAACAATTCTATGGTTAGGACGGTCATTATTCTTTCTCAAATTTTCACTTCCTCCAGTCTATTTACCAAGACTCTAAAGACTTTTTTTTAAAGATGACCAACTACAATCGGTATCACGATCACCTTTATGTTCAAAAGATCTTTTTTGCTCTCTAGCAAGATCCAGGTATTTATCAATTTTCCGCTTTCTATTATTTTTCCAAATATGAGCCGCTTTAACTAGTTCGACGACAAAATCAACGACGTGACAAATTCTTTATTTTGTTAATTAACACTGAATCTGCTCTTCTGGCTCGGATGTGTTGATCTTTTTGTGTCTCAAAGTCTCAGGGATTTTTAAGCGTCATATTTTATTGAACTGATTCTGGTTTGTGCATGTACCATTTGTCAGAATAGCCAAACTTTAATCTCTTGCACAATTACCAGTGGAACACCTTTCCGACCCAGTAATGCTCTCTTTTGAATTCATTTTCTTTTTTTTTTTCTTTTTTTTTTTTTTTGCAAGTTGGCTGCGTTCACTTATTATGTGATTAACTGTTTCCTTTCTCTCACAACATAATAATTTTCTATTCTTTTGTGTATTATTAATTTTTCCTTTGACATAATCAGTTCTTATGGCAGTAATTCAATATTTGGTTTTCTTTCTATTTTTGTTGTCTAGATTTTTTCATTTTTGTTTTTCTGTTTATCCTTAAATTATTTATGTCGATATTCCTGTTATTGGTAGCCGTAATCAGTTTTTTTTCTTTATTCAGGTCTTCTGACCGGGATTAGGTGATCAGTTTTTTTTTTCTTTATTCTGGTCTTCCGGCAGGGATGAGGTGATCAGTTTTTTCTTTATTCTGGTCTTCTAGCAGGGATGTGGTGATCAGTTTTTTTCTTTATTTTGGTCGTCTGGCAGGGATGTGGTGATCAGTTTTTTTCTTTATTCTGGTTTTCTGGCATGGATGAGAAGATCAGTTTGTATCTCAAGCTTTATGCGTCTCATTTTCTAGTACAAATTCTGTTTTTTCCAGTACAATTCTGAATATGATCAGATTCCAAACACTTGCATAATTCCCAGTGGATTACCTTTCCGACCCAGTCATGTATATTCCTCAAGTCATTGAATTGTTGCATCTATGCAATCCTCAATACTGGCGAATCATTTTACTCTTTTTGTCCATGACACATAAAATCTGTCATCTCACAGTGTAAGGCTTTCTGCATCATTAGTAATGTCTTTGATCGGTCTGAATTCATCTCTAGTATATTTTAAGAAGGATCCAGAATATCTTACAAAAGATACGGCTCAGATATCTATGCATTTGATGAGATTGTTTGGTTTCGAGAAGTTTTCTTGTTCGTCAGAGGTACTCCTTTCTTACTTTTCTCATCTTTTCTTGATGGTGACTGCTTCTCATATGGGTAGATACTCCTTTCTTACTTTTCTCATCTCTCCTTCACGGTCTCTGCTTCAAATATGACTAGGTACTTCTTTCTTACTTTTCTCATCTCTTCTTCATCGTATCGGCTTCTAATATGGGTAGGTACTCCTATCTTTTTTTTTTTTTTTTCATCTCTTTTTGACGGTGTCTGCTTCTAATATGTCTAGGTATTTGTAATTTTCGTTTTCTAAAAGTGAACTGATGTTTTCCTGAGGGAACAGTTTAATTCCTTTCGGTGTTTCGGTTTTCATTTCATTCATTATATGCATCGTACATTTTTCAATACCAAACTCCACCTTGACTGTCGATTTCAATAGTTTCTGCAAAAGTTTATATTTCTTTTTTTTTTTTCTAGGCAAATATTTCTATATACTTAATGTTATTTCTAAATCTAGATCTGGTCTTCAGACTTGGATTGTATAGTCTGCGCAAAATTCCAAAGAGTTTTATGTCCGATTTTCTAAGACTGTTTATAGTTTGTGCATGTACTATTTGTCTGTATGTTGGGATATCAGTTTTTTGCTCAATTTCCAGTGAAGCAACAATATGATTCAGTCATGCTTACACTTGTCATCCTTTTATTTGTTGTATTTGCTTTTTATGTGATTGGCTTTTTCCTCCCACACTCCCTCTCTTTCTCCCCCACACACACTTACTATTTTTCTACATCATTATTATTTCACACGCCTAGTTAGCATCAATGGAAAGTGAATGATAGTATGTCTTCTCAAACCTCTCGCACCTTCCTCAGTAGTTTTTGCATTATTTTCACAGTTGATTTATCATTATTATTTTTTACTTTTTCTTTCTACAAATTATAACTTATTTACATTTTCTTTTTGTCTGTTGTCATTTTTCTTTTTTCTCTCTCCTCTTCCAGATCTTTTTTCTTTTGCTGTAACCTTCTTCTTCTCATTATCTTAATTCTTTTTCTTCTATGAATACACTTATTATGATTACTGTTTCACTTTCTTTCTTTATTTATTTCTTTCTTTCTTTCTTTCAACTTTTCTTCTTCTACTACTACTACTACTACTATAATTTCCTTTCCTCCGGTTTCTCTCTCGCTTTTAATTCTTCATTTATCCTCTTTCCTTTTTTTTCTTCCTTCCCCAATATTACCAACTTTCTTTTTTTTCATTTTTATTCATTCGCCGAATTTTCTTTTTACCTTTTCGTCCTTTCTACGAATTCTTCTCTTTCAACCTCTTTCCTCTGTTGTCAATGGCTTGCATTTTTCTTCACTTGCTACGTTCACTTCATTCGATTCAGTCACCAAAGGTTGTTTTCTTTTTTTCTTTCATTCTTTTTCAAACTTTTTCTGACTTTTTCAATTCTTGAAACGGCAACGATTTTAAATGAGTTTATTTTTCATAGTGAGCTCTTGATATTCGGCTCAGTGATTGATTTACTGATGAAAAGCATCCTTTGTTGTGGTTGCATGAGATTTGTTGACAAAGAACTGAATCCGTAAACAAAAACTTCCGTACAAACTTACACGCGTTCTTAAGAAAAGAGAAAAAAAAAAGAGACGTATATGTAACAATATAATTAACATAACTCTTCATATGTAAGTAAATTAAATTTGGCGACCATAGTCGAGGGCGACCAAAAGGCTCCCTTTTCAATAGCTACTACACCGAGGTGTAGGGGAGATGTTACTCCTGGATTGCTCCACTTTACCCTTGATACTTACCTTATATTGCTGAGTGTTAAGCAAGGAGGTATCAAGTACCATTTTTAAAGTCTTTAGTATGACTCGACCTGGGATGGAACCCCGGTTTCCTGGACCATTGCTAAACACTCTACCCACTAGGCCAATGAGCCGGTTACTTCATATGTAATTGGTCACATTTATTGCCTCTAAGTATAATGGCAAGTTTCATCGTTAGGTTGATAGATTGAAATTGACTGTGACATCATAGTGAGTTCAACCTCCAGTCGCGCCATTACGTTCACTTTCACACAAATACACCTTTGGGAGGGTATAAAAGCGCTTATTCCCTCAGCTGTGGGTTAAATAGAACCACGACTGTTCTTTTTACGTGGATGTTTCTTGCATTAAATGACCAACTGAGGTTGATATACTATTAAATAAAGAAACCAAACCAATCGGTGTTTTATAATCATCCCCATTATATCGGAAAAACCATATCAAAAGAGGCATTTCAGGAGAAAAAATCCCTGGTATGCCAGGGAACTATTTATTTGAAAATTTTTTATTTAACATTCATTCCTCTCTTGGTAAATACAGTGGGATACCTTTTAAACGAATCTCATAGATAGATAGATATTTTTCAAGTATAAAAAAGGATGATAGTAAAAACCGGATAAGAACTCTCAACTCTATTTTTTATGTGAGCTAGTGATTGACGTGTAACAAGAATATTGAAAAACCCTGGATAAACAGAATCGATTTTGTAATGGCAATGCATCAATGAATATAAGCATCTACAAATCTTTAGGAAAGTGAAAAAGTGAATTAATATCTAAATGTAGACATCAAAACAGAGATGTATTAAATACTAGTTCACCTAAGGATCTTTAACATAAAACTCAGAATCGTGAGGTTTTATCTGATTTTTATTATCATCCTATTTTATACTTAAAGAATATAGATATATTTATCTGCATTTTTCGCAAAGAGTATTACTATGATTTTACAGATTAAAAACACATTTAGAGTTGAATTTGATTCATAATTTTATATATATATATATATATATATATATATATATATATATATATATATATATATATATATATAAATTGGCAGCATTTCTTCTTTGATACATATTTGATTTAACATAATAGACATTTTTGTCTACATATTTCTTTTTGTTTATCCATTCGATTTGCCGTAGTGATCTTACGATATTCGATGGGAATTGGTTGATGAACCTTTTATAATTAGTTTTTTCCCAAGTACTTTCTGTCGAACTTTATACTTAAATGTCTTAAGCTACGGACAAATTCTAAAAGTAAACGCTACACAATATAACAGGACAAAAGCTCATTCTTACAAAGTAGTAATGTGCATAAAAAAGTTACATTACTTTTATAATACATCCTCCCCTGATGATGGCTCAAAGTTGGGCAGAAAGTACTTGGGAAATAACTAAGTATGGAAGGTTTATCAACCAATTCCCGCCAAATATCATAAGATCAATACGGCAATTCGAAAGGATTAACCAAAAAATATGTAGACAAAAAATGTCTATTATGTTCAATCAAATATATATATATATATATGTGTGTGTGTGTGTGTGTGTGTGTGTGTGTGGAAATAAATTCGACAGTATGATGTAAGTAAAAAAAACAAAATAATCCGAATTTGAGTAATTTATTTTGATCAAAAGTCGACGTAAATCGTTTCGACTTTAATAACTTTCGTCAGGATTTTTGGATCATGAAAAATGGTGTTTATACAGCAACGGATGTTTATTGGGAAAAAGTTATATATATATATATCTGTGTGTGTGTGTGTGTGTGTGTGTGTGTGTGTGTGTGTGTGTGTGTGTGTGTATTAAATGTTTCACAGAATGAAAGAAATATGAACCAAAACTAAAATTTGGTGGAGTTATTATTTATTTAAAACAACTTTTCGATCGTTTATCAGCATCAAACAATGACGATTTGGAAAAATATCAAATTTACGAGAAGAATATTGGAGAAACCGAATAGTCTAAGAGATTTTTCTAGCAACGTATCAAGGGACACATACATTAGCAGATCCTTATAAATGTGTAAATGTCACAAACAGTTGAGTGTTCCCAGTATTCTTTCAATAATTTTAAAACTTTTATCCAAATCATTATTTGGTTTTTACAACACAAACACTAACATTATATATACATAATCGGTCCCTCCTAATTTTTTAGCAGTGCTTACCAAGTGTTTATACAGAGTTAAAGATCCAGTCTGCCCTACTATTAACATATTGTTGGAATCATGCATTCCTCAAGGGGATTAGCGCTAGGCGGAAGTTAAACAGCCTCATCCAAGTTTTGAACTCAGCTCACCTAGTCCATTTCCTGCATCGATAAAAATTTCACCCAGATCCCCTCCTTGAAATATATATATATATATATATATATATATATATATATATATATATATATATTTGTTAGAATACAAGAAAATTAGAAATTTTATTACATAATAATATATATATGTGTGTGTGTGTGTGTGTGATATGACAGTTGTAGCTATAGATACATAAATAGTTCGAGGAAAAGAAAAAGAAATTAGATGCAAAAGACGCAGAAAAAATGACATATTACAACTCATCAATTTGTTTGAGATATTCCGAGGCCTTCGCGATTAGAATTCCTTCCTTTTTCCTATAAAAATAGAAATTAGAAATTTTATTTGAAATGAACATATAAAGAAAATGATTTTTGAATATTTTGCTATTTAGAGAGAATATCTTCTTTTTATTTGCCAGCTTCTTTTCCATCCCTTTCTTTTATTATGCATCGGTGGAAGCATGTCTTTCAGGAGTTAATGCCGTACTTAAATAAAGAAGCGAAATTAGCACATTGTTTCTAAGTTTATTCACTGTACTTCCTTCTATTGAGCCGAAATTCGTTGTCCTTTTAATCCGATAAACAATGGATGCGATTCAGCAGCTCAGTGGAAACCAAATTTCCGATGATTGATCTCCTGTTAAGGTCAAAATCGTTTTTCACTTTTATTTGTAGATTTTCTTCTTACCGCTAAACAATGGTAAACATTTTGGTTGGTAGGAATCGCTTGAATTCAACAACCACAATAACCATGAAACTTCTTTTTTTAATAAGATTAGCAGTTTTTTTAAACCTCGTAATCGAAAAAACAGTGGCTTTCTAAGAATATTCCTAAATCAAATCCAACACAAGTTAATCAAAGACTTTTTAAAGTTGTTCAAGTCACGTTGTGTGTTCTTTATTTTATTTTTCTTTATTTATGTTTTTTAAACAGTATAAAAAAAATTGTTGAGAGTATGAAATTCCTAAGTTTTTTTGTTATTTTTTCTATTTGTTGGGGTGGGGAGTATTTAGATTTTGCTTTTGTTTTACTTTTTTAGTAATTTAACTTTTTTATGTTGCCATTCATATACACGTGTGATTTTGCGTAAGAAAGCGAGGAAACAAGCTTTCCATATAGTAAATACAAGGTGTTAAACGTAACGACTTTAAAATTAAGTCTCATTTTATTCTCACAAAAAATTCATAGACATCATTGCTTTCTCTTTGAAATTAATCACACCAGTTTTGTTTGACTAAATTTGTGAGGAAGTAGTATTAATATATGTACATACACACACACACGCACACATACACACACGTATATATATATATATATATATATATATATATATATATATATATATATATATATATATATATATATATAGCAGCAGCTAAAATTAAACCAGAAACCAGAGTTCATATTTTGAATGAATTTGGTTGCATTAACTTAGCATCTGTGATTTTGAAAAAGGAAGAATTATATACGTAACAATAAGCAAAACATTTGGGCAGACTAGACTCTTTATATTTGATAAGGAGACCACTCAAGTATTAGACTGAGTTGAGAAAAGATTTATGGAATGGAATATATATATATATATATATATATATATATATTAATTAAATTACCATGACCAGAAAATCTTGCGACATACGGAACACTGAACAGCTGTTTCGACCTTACTGGGTCTCATTTCTGGTCATGGTAATTTAATTAATATAATATCAATTCCTCTAATTATATATAAATATATATATATATATATATATATATATATATATATATATATATATATATATATATATAGTGAGTGAAAAGAGTTATCTGGCAAGTTTCTTGATTAGTTTTTCTAGTATATGTTCACCTGAAATATTTTGGGGACAGTGTACGGAGGAAATGTTCAAAATAGTATTCATTGCAAACGCTGTTAGCTAATTGACATTCTCAAATTTCATATCAACGTGTTATTTGTCGTATTGAACGTCTTTTCATGTTGATATTTTAGTCTGACTTTGATATTCATAAATGAATTTTTATTGCAAAATACAGCGAAAACACCGTTGGTTGATTTTGTTTAAGAATAAATTTTCAGGTCTTTAGAATTTTTAATCGAATATTTCCAGTGTGTTTTCCCTCCGGATGTAATTATTTTTGTGTAATATGAACAAGTTTGCATTTACCCCATCGTTTCTTTCAGGGCAAAACGTGACATATGGTCAATTTTTAAGTCTTTTTTCTCCTAGGTTACCCTACCAAGGCTAAAGAGCCCAGTCTGCCCAACTATTTAACCATAGCCAAAGAAGAATAGTTACTGAAGGATATTAGCGCTTTGTGAAATGCAAAGAGCCCCATTCTGGATTTGAACTTGCGTTACCAGATACATTTCCTACAACGCTAACCGTTACGCGTTATAGAAGATTGTAGTAATTTTCTCTGCATATTACTTATGCTGATATTTCAATAGATTGAATAAAAGAGATTCGATTGACTAAATAAATTTATTCCCTGGAACATTCCCTATAAAATACCTTTTATTTTCATAAATGAATGGCGACTAAAATCTGTCGGCGAAGCCTAAAAGACGACGACAGCATCATTGCAAAGGAGTAAGACTCTAAAAAGATTCCCCTGAGAAAGCTGCGTCTGATGGAGAAGCTCCAATACAGTAACTTTGGAGAGTGTACAATGCCCTCTGTATTGTCATTACTCCCAGGTCAACCCTGGCTCGGACTGGTAGTATCTGACAGGAAGATATTTCTTGAAAAATCTGGTTACTGAATTGAGTTCAACTTCGCCTTCACCTTTCACACAACAAATGTTATTGGTTGCTTCTGCTGCATTACAACGCAGTTTGAACGCATCAAGAATAAATTACCGAATTAGACAACGTTACACGTTTATCTGTGAGGCTTCTAAATCACACACAGGCTGAAGTCATGCACAATACTAGCAACTATAACATGTACCCTCCACGACTTGAATTGCTTTAGTCACGTGATATACATGCTGGAAACTAGCATATAGGAGGTGCATACGATAAGTTTCCAGACCTTTTTCGTATGAGTATTTAAAATTGTTGTAGACTCTTAAAAATTTTTATGATTTCAGCTTCAAATGAACAGCTACAGTCGCAATTGGAATACACCCTACTAGAGCCTTATTGTCACAGCTGGTGAATTTCAAAAATGCAATGTGGACGTGAGGACACTTTAGAAGAACGATATGCAATAAAATTATGTTTCAAACTCGGAATAAATGCCACGGAAACGTACGCAATGCTTCAGACTGCTTTTGGAGCATCTTGCATTAATCAAGCATCAGTTTTTGGGTGTCATAAGAGATTCAAGGAAGGCAGGGAGTCTGTGAGGGATGATGATAGGTGTTGGAGGGGTAAGGAAGTCAATATACCAGAGTTGATTGGCCAAAGAGTTTGGGTTAGGGTTAGTATGTTGAGGTTTTAAGGGAGTTCAGGAAGAGATTCCTTGGAAAGAGGCGAGCTCTCTTCAAATCGGGTCAGTGGCATTTTCAGCAGGACAATACACCAGTCCACAACTACATTCTTGTCACAGACTATTTGAGCAAGATGAGTATCAAGACAGTTCATCAGCCTCCCTATAGTCGAGACCTTGCTCCCTGTGACTTTTACTTATTCCCTAAGCTTAAAGGCTGTTTCTATGAGACAATTGAGGAGATGAAAGAGGCGGTGACGAGGGTCATTGACACGCTCACACAAGAGGACTTCCATGGGGCCTTCCAGAAGGTGTTGGAACGGTACAACAAGTGCATTGCAGCCGGAGGAGAGTACTTCGAAGGGGACTAGAGTTTCATGTGTGTACTATCAATAAAAGTGCCCATACGAAAAAACTTACCGTATGCACCTCGTACTACCCTTGTAATTTGGTAGATTTTTAAAATCTGTTCTTATGCAGATTGTTAGGTCACACAATTTTATAAAATGTAAAAAAAAGGAAATTTCCATCCTTTCTTCTTACTAGTATTATAATGACTGAATTAACTATGGCACAATTTTGGTTTTTTCTTCGTCACCCATCTTTTTTTCGAAAAAGTTTATAGAAGACAGAAATACACATTTTTTTTCTTAGCCGGCTATCAAAAGCAGACAACAGAGTGAAAATGAAACAAAGTGAAAAAAACCTGGACCTTTCGAGAGAGCTGAAAAATTCGCGGAACAAGATGACGATGATATTAATCGTTGTGGAAACCTGGTTAAACTGAAGATCAGTGGATGAAACGAGACCATCCTCACCGCAGCTTTGCGAAAATCAGCTAGGATATTTAGAAGTGTTCTGGAGATCATAGGAGACTTGCTGCCACTCAGAATCCAGTGAAAAACCACCAGTTATAATAATGATAATAATAGTTATTACGGCTGTGTGGGAAAGATTATTCACTTGGAATTGTACAAAATATTGAATTTTAACCAAATGTTATATCTACAAACCAGAATCTGTCCTAGAAAATGGGATTTTGTGATACAAACAGAAAACCTGATTCTGGTCAAAAGGCCTGACCTCGTGCTAATTAGCAAAAAAAAAAAAAAAGAAAAGAAAAGAAAACTACTGTTGTCTTGTGGATTTTCCTGTTCCAACGGATAACAAAGAAAAAATAAAAGAAAATGAAATCGACAAATACCTGGAACTTACCAGAGAACTAAAAATAAGTGTGGAACATGCATGTGACGGTGATACCAGTTATAATTGAAGTACTTGTCACTGTCCCAAAAGGATTTGAATGAAGCCCAGAACAGTTGGAAATCGGAAGAAGAATCGAGACCATCCACACTATAGCATTGGTGAGATTGGCCTGAATACTCAGAAGAGTCCTAGAGACCGGAGGAGACTTGATATCCCGCAGACGTTGGTATGAAAAATTCACAATGAGTAAAATTATCCTAATAATCCCACAAATTATGATAAACTGTCTCAAAATGTACAAAATATAGATATAGATAATAGAGAAAAGCATGAAAACCTGGAGAGTGGAATCGACCACTGGAAGGAAAAGCTTATATGAAACAAAGATCCAAAAAGGTATATTTAAAGGAGGTACATTATCACCATTACTATTAGTAATTGGGATGATACCACTCAACCATATACGCACAGCCAGATACAAACTTACTAAATCGTAAGAAAATGTACGTGGAGGACATCAAATTCTTTGCCAAAATTTTAAAAGAATTGGAAACTCTAAGACACGCAGTCAGAATATACAGTTAAGACATAGGGATGGAATTTGGCATAGAAAAATGAGCCATGCTAGTAATGAAAAGCGACAAACGACACTTGATGAAAGGAATGGAACTACCGAGCCAAGAAAAATTTAAAACACTCGAAGAAAATACTCGGGGGTAATTGGAAGATTACACCATCAAACAAGAAGAGATAAAAGAAAAAATTAAGAAAGAATATTTCAGGTAAACCAGACAGCTACTTGAGGCAAAACTATATTTCAGAAACCTTATCAAAGGACAAAATACCAGGGCTGTTTCCCTCGTAAGATATTCGGGACCATTCTTGAAGTGAACCAGAGAAGAACTTAAACAAATGGACCAGAGAACAAAACTAATGACTATACATAAGGCATTACATCCCAGAGATGAGGTGGACAGACTATATGTGCCAAGAAAAGAAGGAGGCTGAGGAATTGCCATCATTAAAGACAGTGTTGATGCATCAATACAAGGATTTGAAAACTACACACAAAAACGCAGAGAAAGACTGATTACAGCCACCAGAAACAATACTGCAACATGTGGACCAACATAACGACAATAACCAGAAAACAAAAATGGGAAGAAAAACAACGGTCTGGACGTTTTAAGCGACTAATAAGCAATATCTCACGCCAGAAAACATGGACGTGGCTGAGAAAGGGAAACCTTAAGAAAGAAACTGAATATCTTCTAATAGCAGTACAAAACAATGCTATAAGAACCAATCATATCAAAGATAGACGAAACGATCAATAACATAATTAGCGAATGCACAAATCAGTGCAAAGGAAGTATAAAACTAGATACCACTGGGAATTGTGCAAGAAGTTAAAATTTGACCATGTGGACGAATGGTATGAGTACATTCCAGAATCTGTCCTGGAGAATGAGAAAAACGAAATTCAGTGGAATTTTGAGAAACAAACGGATCATCGAATCTCGGCCAGACTACCAAACCTAGTGATAGTCAACAAAAAAAAGAGAGTCTGTCGATTAGTGGACTTTGCTCTTCCGGCTGACCACAGGGTAAAACTGAAGAAAACTGAAAAAAGAGATAAATACCAAGACCTTGCGAGAGAACTGAAAAAAACTGTTGAACATAAAAGTGACGGTGATACCAATTGTAACTGGTGCACTCGGTACAGTCACCAATGAATTAGCACAGGGACTAGAGTTCTTGGAAATAGGTTGACGAGTTGAGACCATCCAAACTCCAGCATTGTTGAGATCGGCCAAAATACTGAGAAGAGTCCTGGAGACGTGAAACGACTTGCTGTCACTCAGACACCAGTGGAAAACTATCAGCTAACCCTGGTAGGAAGAACTCTTAAATGAGTAGAATAACACCAATTGATGCGCTCGGAAAGATCCACAAAGGATTGGTAAAAGAACTAGAAGACTTAGAAATAAGAGGACTAGTGAAGACCATCCAGAGTACAGCATTATTCAGATCGACCAGAATACTGAGACGGGTTCTGGAGACTTGAGGAGACTTGCTGTCAATCATACGACAGTCAAAAATCATCAGCTAACGTTGATGTAAAAATTTCTTAAAAGAGGAAAATAGTAATTATAATGATAATAGGAAGAAAAAGCAAAGAACTGCTATATAATCGGTGAAAAGGTAAATTCAAACTTTCCTTGTCTAGTAACTAAACTTTTAATCTAAACCATCAATCAGCGACTGGAAGACACATTACATTCCAAAAGAGTAGAGACAAAATCTCAATACGATAATGTCTCTAAAAAGCATTTAAAGTACAAAATAAGCTTCAGGCAAATATAACAGGCAAACAAAAAAAAATGAAAGAGCCCACTATGGACTTAAACTAAGTTAAAACTTAAGAAAATCAAAATAACTTATTTTTTTCAATGAACCACTGAAGAGTACTCTTTCTCTATGGGTACTAGGTCAAACCTTTGACTGGTGGGCAGAAAACAAACAACCCCCGGGTCTGGTGTAGCTATAACACGACGGCATCGAACATCATGAGGGTAACACTCCACACGCAAATATTAACAAAATTTTTCCTTACGAGACCCAAATATAAACAGGTGTTACATAACGCAAGTACAGAGTGACTCTATTGTTTCTTTAGATGCGAAAATTTATTTTGGTCTGCAACATTCAACGAACCTGAGAGAAATAGAGTGGACTCTACTACTGGTGTCCATTTGAAACGCTAAAAGTCTCAGTCGTGGGAAACGACTTCACTTTTCTTTCCCGACCAAGTCCTGCCCAAAAGAAACTGCTCCGGAAACCGTCCGACCAATTGCGACCTTCTGCTTCCGACTCTCTGATGGACAGACTGCTAAACTACCCAGCTTATATATTATACTAATATTTCTTTTAATTGCAGCTTTCTTGATTACTAAAATCTTACCAATAAACACGTCATCGCTAAAACAACCGACATCTATTCAGAATGTTTATTTTAATATGTCATCCCGGCCGACTTCAAAGCAAATCCCTATTTTGACATGAGCTGACATCCAGTCGTGCCATCAACACGTACGTCCTTTCAATGCAACCTACACTTCAACTCAAAGTTTCTACCTTGCGATCAACTTACTACTACAAATAAAATGATTAACTAAAGATTGATTATCTCCCCTAATGATATTACATATCTACCACTATACCTCAAGAAATTTTTTCCATTAAAAAGATTCTTAAATTCTATATAACGATGTTAAGGGAAATTTATCTGCAATTTGTAATAATATAATAATTAATTTCTCCCCTGTTGTGACGACCAAAAATACAACAAAAAAAAACAATAAAAAAGAATGCGAAAAAAACATGCAACATTTAAAGTGTTTTTAAACTCGAATATTCGTTTTTCTGTTTTCCAGTTTTTTCTTTTTTTGCAGTTAAAAGTCATTAAATTTCTCTTTTCAGATCTTTTTTTTTTTTCCTCTCTTTTTTTACTTTTTTTTTTTTTCATTCTTTTTCTTACATTTTTTATATCTTTCTGTTTCACTCCTTTTTTTCGCTTTTACTGACGAAGCCGTTATTGTGTGTGGGGGGTCTTTCTTTTTTCTCTTTTTTTCTATTTCTCATTTTTAAAACCAAGAAAGTTCGCTTTCTCATCTTTCCTTCTTAATCTCGTCTTTTTTGCTCATTACTTCTTTTCTTTTTCTTTTTTTTTATACCTGTAGATCCCTTCTTCTCAACCTCTTTTTCTGTCTCTCTTTTTTCCCTTTCTGTTCCCTAAAGCCTGCATATATTCGTGCCGTGATTTTTCCAATTTACTAACAAGTAACCCCACAAAACTAAGCATGGTCCGAATCCAAACTGGTTTTACTTGTCCCTTTTTCTCCGATGCAATCAGCATAGCATGCGTTTCCTGTTCACTTACTCAGTGAGATAAACAAGGACTTTTCTCAACCAATACAGACTTTTCGTATTTTCCCGGTCCTTTTCCGAGGAGAGCGCTGCTAGAATATATTCAGTGAGATATACTTCAGGACGATTCCCTGTTAGCACAAACATTTCCTCTCTTCTCCCTTCATCCCCATCTTCCTAACATCCCCAAAGTTTCTCAATTCCTTGTGACTATAAGCACCTTCCCTTTTTCCGAACCATTATCACTCCGCCGTTTGCGCACGAATCCGAAACATCAATCAGCATCAGAAAATCCGGAGAGATCATCCACAATTTGCACCCCACGAAAAAAAGTATTAATCCTTTAAGATCAGCGGAACAGGCGTCGCTAATATTCATCTCTTTTCAACTTTGGAACCCTGAAAAACCTAGCTACCTAAGCCAACGAAAACCATCGTTTTATCCACTTTCCATTGAACAATTTTCCGAATCTAGATCATTTCTCGTGGAGGGTTGGCAAATCTATAAAACCAACTTCATTCCCGCATTTCCACACAAAATCCAAAACAAAAACAGGGTGAACTCTCGAACAATAAGGTTCGAAATCAGACTGAATAGAACGAAAAGCAACAAGATGATCAACATGTTCAGAATAAAAAAAGATAGTACATTTCTTCTTCTTTTCACTGACATTCGCAATTTCCCAGGTACTGCTTCTCGTCTTGTAGCTTTTTCCACATTTTCCTAACTTATTTTAATTCTATCAGGCTCGAACCTAGAGCTCAAAACAACTAGAGAAAAAATATGAAATAGCGAAAGGA
>OY757906.1:140863894-140904100 GCA_963585895.1 Sepioteuthis lessoniana | reverse complement strand
AGGAAAACTCTGTTAAACTCCGCTTAAAAAATTGACCTTGTGTCATATCCTGCCCGAGCGGAGGGGTTGGGTAAATATGATAAGTTGTGGAAAACTAGTACATAAGGTTGAAATGTATATTTGACTAAAAGGTCAACACCTGAATAGACGACGGAAATTTTATTTCTTTTATTCTACATTGCGTGATCATAATAGTTACGCCATCTACCATTTCAAAGGAGGCATTTCATAGAGTCTTTGACCAAAGGAAAATCTTTAGAATAGGTGCATTGGGGGAATATTTTGAAGAAAATGCTTCATTCATTGTGTCTTCATAGATTCATTTAACAAACCTAGCCTATATATATATATATATATATATATATATATATATATATATATATATATTGCAAGTGTACTGCAAGGAGACACATTAGCCTCATACCTCTTTATTATCTGTCTAGACTACGTGCTTAGAGCATCTATTGATAAAATCAAAGAAAACGGTTTCAAGCTAACAAAGGAAAGAAGCAGAAGGTAACCTACGCCGACTACGCTGATGAGATAGCACTTCTGGCAAATGCACCCGCCCAAACCAAATACCTACTACATAGTCTGAAACAAGCAGCTGCTGGTATAGGCCTCCATTTCAATGCACACAAAAAGGAATATATGTGCTTTAATAAAAAAGGTGACATCTCCACACTAAACGGTAGTCCTCTGAAACTAGTAGACAAGTTCATCAACCTAGGAAGCAGTGTCTCATCAACCGAGACAGACATCAACACGCGACTAGCAAATGCATGGACAGCCATCGATAGTCTATCGGTCATATGAAAGTCAGACATAACCAATAAAATAAAACGGAATTTCTTCCGAGCAGCGGTCGAGTCGATACTGCTTTATGGATGCACTACATGGACGCTAAGTAAATGAATGGAGAAAAAGCTTGACGGCAACTACAAAAGAATGCTGCGAGCAATATTGAACGAGTCATGGAGGTAGCACTCCACAAAGCAGCAACTGTACGGCCACCTACCACCCATCACGAAAACGATCAAGTTTGACGAACCGGGACACTGCTGGAGAAGTAGGAGTGAGCTCATAAGTGATGTACTCCTGTGGACCCCTTCACATGGTCGAGAAAAGGCAGGACGACCAGATAGAACCTACATCCAGCAGCTCTGTGCTGATACGGGATGTAGCCCTGAGAACCTGCTAGAAGCGATGAACGATAGGGAGGGGCGGAGAGAGAGGGTCAGGTGTTATGTTTGACCTTCGACCCGGCCCCAAAAAAATGCTATTCCAAGGTGATGCACCGGAAGGAAGTGACACATTCCAATGGCCAGTAATCGAAAGAGATCGCGTGGGCGGATTAAGGCTTATAATATGGGACAAGGTGAACGTCCCACTGTGCCAATACAGACTGATGCACCGGAAGAGAGTGACCTCTGAACTGCATGACAGTTATTTCCGCTTGATGACGATTAAACATTCGATTTCAAAGATCCAGTGGGCGATCGTGTGGGCGTTGAATTATTATTTAACTCAGTTGAGTTCGAGTCCAAGAAGCAGTTGCCAGTAGAATTCCAGACAGCTAGAGACCAGATGAGGTAGGGAAAGCCCCACCAGACCGAGTGGGGCCTCGGAAACCCCGATGGAGTGGATCCCAGCATCAGGAGAACAAGAAAGACACAACGTGACGGTCATAACAGTGGGGTCAAGATATTACAGTTTATATTCGGTCTCCAGCTCCCTCTCACATGCAACCCTTGAACAACCCTTTCGAATCCTTGCAATAAAGTGAGAGGTAAAATATATTTATAAAGAAGTCTTCCTGCGTGCGTCTTCCTTCCTGTGTCTCTATCATCGCGTGCGTCTTTATTATTGTGTCGTTGTGATGAACGATAGGGAGGGGCGGCGAGAGAGGGTCACGGATATCCGTGCTGATGGCGTGACGTTGGGATTATGATGTATAAATTGAAACTTATGTTTTAGCAAAAATATTTAAAAAAACTAACAATAAATTGGGCTTCCGATATTTTAACATTTATACTGGCACTTTTTGGGTTTTTTGTATAAACTGTCTGCGGTGGTTGTAAAAACCCACTCGAGTGGGGGGGGGTCCTCGTGGTGTAATAGTTAAAGCGATGGACTGCGGAATCGTAGTACGCGAGTTCGTACTCCAGTAGCGCTATTACGTTCACTTTCGGGCAAATACCCTTGGGAAAGGTATGAACACCCTTATGCTCCTAGCTATGGGTTAAATAGTAGCACTTCTATTCTTTTAGGAGAATTGCTTTGGCATTAAATAACCTACGAAGGTTGATATGCCATTAAACAAAGAAACCAAACCTCTCGGGTGGTTGTAGAAACTGATATTGAAAGAAAAACAAAAACATTTATTATACAGTATAAAGGTCACGTGACAAAAATAAGAATGAAGATTTTGAACCAAAACTTAAAGAATGACAAAAAAATTAGGTAAAATGAAAACTTTTGATACGACAAATTACAAAGGAAAAAGTCATCTTTTTGAATGAATTTTCTTACGACTAAGGACTCTCAATACTATTAAATAGCGAATACAGAACAAACTTTACAGCTACTTAACAAGTTAAAGATAAATAGTTTCCAGCTGATGCTAATATCAATATTATTCCACTTGGGAAAACTTAGTAACGTTTTCTCTTAAGGGTCTAGTCATATACAGTGAATGGATAAATAAAAAAGTTAAAATGTCAACGGTAAAGGGCAATGTGTAAATGATATTAGATATTAAGTGAAAGATAAAAGATATAAGATAAAATGTAATATGTACAAAGTAATATCTGTAATAATGTAATTAGTGTAATCCAAGCGAACCAGTCTCAAAGAGACCAAGCCGCCTGAAGGGTTTAGCACGAAGCTACACTACGCGCAGCGAATTCACTAGTCACTATTTTACTAAAATTTTCATTTTGTCAGTATACATCGTAACCCAACAAAACGACACATCCAAGCGAAATTTTTATTAGATTGTTAAGTAGTGGAACACTAGTGCAGATGATTACAACGGATATGTGATCCGAAGTCGACACCAGCAAAACTTTGAGTGACAGTCGGAAGGTGATGGGTCATTCCCTTCTGGTGTTGGAATCTAGGAACCAAAATGAAATAAGGGAGCTGCACTGTGAGATATCATAGGTTTGGAGAGACAGGGTCTTGAATTTAATTAGATTCTAAATATCATTTGGGAATCCTGACTCAAAGTGAAATTGTTGCATCAGTAAGGTTTAGCATTTAGGCCCGTTCCTCTCGGGGGCTTCGAACCCAAAAGGACTTCTGTAAATTGACTTTATTAAAGAATTTCTCCTCCTTCTAGAACCAGCCCCTGTCGCTGGGACTAAGAATACGCCGACTGCATTCTCTGCAGAGGAGTAAGGTCCTCCTCCCAAAAAGGTGTATCCTGAGTATGACACTAAAATGAATCTGGTGGTGAGGCTCCACTTCAGGAGCCCTTGGGAATATAGAGTAACTTCTTCATTGCCATTACTTCCAGATCCACCCTGAAGTAATAGAATCTCTTAAGGCTCCATCTATGGATCAAATAAAGCTGTTTTAAAATTATTAGTATTAGATAGGAATACTTGATATCATATAACTGTGTGAAAACAAAGGATTATTGACAAATAAAAAAGATGGAATTAAAAACATGTAATAGAACATTGAAAATGTAATTATGATTGCAATAAAACGCTGCAATAAAATGCTGAAACTTGATTTATTTTTAAATAAATCAAATTTCAGCATTAAATAACCCATAAGCAGTTGATATGCTCTTAAGCAAATAAACCCAACTAAACCTCCCCCTAAAAAGACGATGATGACCTTTACCCACAAAACAAAATGGTTGGCTACTTTTAATCAACATCTTATAAACATGAGAATCTAAAACATAGGACCTGGTGGTCAGCTCTTTGCCATGACCAGAACGTAAAATGACGATCGACGATTTGTGAGTTATGTACAGGATCAAATAACAACCTTCACGTTACTCGAGAAAGTTAGAAAAACAATATATTTGTAATGCTCTTGCTTTTTCCCATACATTTACTCCAAACATATATTTCATGTTCATATTTAAAGATCAACTCGGACTAATCTTTATTATTCAACGAAGACTAAAATTTTCCTTATGTTTATATGCAGTCGTAACCCATCAAAAATGGCTTCTCATGGCGAGATTTTCTTCTTGAAAAAATGAGTTAACTTAAAGAATAAATCAATTTACAGTTTAGTTTGCAAATGTATAATAATTTTGAGGGATCAGTATTTGTGCGGAAAGTAATTTTTTAATCATTCGAATTATCGATATAACGGATATAGTCGTGGAATGCAAATTAGAATTCTCAAAGCCTTCCAAAATAGAAGCGCCAATATTATCAGTGACCGACATTATACCAAGAATACAACAGCTTCTCGGGAAGTTTAGTCATATGGATGATTGAAACACAAATTACTGATTGATTCATTGATTGATTTATTATTTCATTTTTAAACAAAGATTGGGGAATCACATATATTGTGCGTTCATAATTACATTTTTTATCTGAGAATTATTTTTTATTTATTGCGGACTTTTTGTCCTCATCTTGGTAGTTTTTGTGTTGTTTCTTCTTTCTCTACGTTTCGGCCAAATTTCACCTCTGGCCTTCTTCAGGTGATTTACCGCGACCTCGGATAGGAATGCTGAGTCTTGTAACCGTATCCCCAGAAATTACTGCCTTCCATAGTTGTTGTCTATCGCACCACAAATGATTAGATTTATAAGTCAAAAAAATCCATCCTTGATCGCCCTTCAGGGTACGTGGCGCAGCGGATAGCGGCGTTGAGTCTCTACGTTTCGAGGGGAGCATTGTCAGAAGATAGCGGTTTCAAATCCTACCCAAGCCTGCCAGAGGTTTACTTGGTCAAAAACGTGGTGCGATACACAACAACTATGGAAGGCAGTAATTACTGGGGATACGGTTACAAGACTCAGCATTCCTATCCGAGGTCGCGGTAAATCACATGAAGAAGGCAAGAGGTGAAATTTGGCTGAAACGTAGAGAAAGAAGAAACAACACAAAAACTACCAAGATGAGGATAAAAAGTCTGCAATAAATAAAAATTAATTCTCAGATTAAGAAGCCTCATCTCAAAATGATTCCAATTAAAGACAATTACACTTTTCATGTTGAATCATAAGTATATTTTCATTGTTCAATTGCATATCTTCTATTTGTCTATAATCATCAGTTGTACGAGATTCTCTAAGCCTATCTAATGTAAATAGTTTACACACATTTGAATGACGTCAAGAATTCCTAATACTAATAATCTATACACCATTAAATGGTTGCAAATAATTGTTTCTATTTGATAATTTTTTATTTCTATTTGAATACTGTGAGATGATATGTTGTCTTCCTATCTGATAAAAATAATTTCCATGCAGTTTTATGGTTTCAAGTTTACCTATCTAAATCTAAAAATCTATATGGCTTAAATTATCTATTTCTATCAAATAAGAATCATTTGTTTGCACACAGTTAAATAGTTTGAAGTATTCCTATCTAACACTAATAATTTGCAAGTAATTACATGCCTAATAATAATAATCAGTCGTAAACAATTATACCTACAAGTAACTAGTTTTAATACAAAAACAATTGCACACAGTTATATGGTTTTGAGTATTCTTATTCAATACTAATAATCTATTGGAACTGTAGATTGGACTTCACGAGGTATTACCACTCCGGGGTAGAGTGGACCTGGGAGTAATGATTATGAAGGTGTAACTCTATACTCTCCTGAGTTCCAGAACCGAAACCTGACTAACTTATGCATTTTAGTGTCATACCTAGGACGCCTCTTTTTAGTGGAGTCTTCGCCCATGACAGGAAATACAGTCAGCGTATTCTAAACCTCACCGACAGGGCAAACAAGTTGCGATGGGGAAAGAAATAAAAATCCTCGTGTGTTTAATTAATCTATTTCTCTGCTGATGACAATTTCAATTTTTTAATCAGCTACCAGGACTTTAAAAAAATCACTATTTTTTCTGTTGGTTTTACAATTATTTTGATTATGTCGATGATGGTGATAATATTTAACTTAAAGCTTAACATTACCATTCCCTCAATTATCACTATCAATATGATTAAACTGTTTTTCAAATATTAAACATCATCAGTATTATCGATAAAATCAAAATAATTGCAGAATCTTAATTAAGCATAGAAAAAATTATATTGAAAATTAGTTACGTTGCACTCATTTATTTAAGACAGTTTTGTTGTTGAATAATAATAATAATAATAATAATAATAATAATGATAATAATAATGATAATAATTATAATAATGCTGATCTTCGCGCAGCCATCGTTCTATGATGAATTTCCTGGTTTTCTGACTTCCGGAAAGACAAAGAAAAAAAATCAAGAAAATACAGACAAATTGCAAACATAAAGTTTAATTTTTCTCACCGGAGAATTGCGAGAAACAAAAGAAGAAAAACAAAAAAGAAAAACAAAAAACAAAGAAATTAAAGAATGAAGATGAATGAATCACGTCGGAAATAAACAAACCTCTTGTCACTATGTCATTTGTCATTCACTATCCGTAATATGGGAACTACCAAAATATTTCTCTAATTTTTCTTTTCTGCTTATCTTTTAAATACATACAAAAGCGCCATCTCCAAAAAACCAAAACTGACGATGAATGTTGCACCGAAAATAGTGCCTCCTATCTATTTATAATAGAACTACAGTAGATGAAATGTATGAAAAAATTGTTGGATAGAGAAAGTTTTCAGCTAAAGAAAACACCAATTTTTCAAGTCTCCATTATTGGCAAAGCAATTCTTCCTCCGCGATGAACAAGTGTTTAACATTCTCGGAAATGTGTAAGATTCTATCGATATTTCCAGCACTGTCAAAGGTGCATGTTGTGCAAGAGGTTAAGATTCCCGACTCCCTAAAAGGTTTTCCAATTAGGACTAAACTGTATCCGATGGTGAGACCCCTGTTCTGGATCTCTGGAAAATGAGGAGTAATTAACCTCAAAATTTCGATTTACATATATATTCTGTGTCAGAGTAATATACGAGAATCATTAAATAAGTTTCCAGACTTTTTTCGTATGGGTGCTTTTATTGATAGTACACACATAAAACTCTAGTCCCCTTCAACGGAATCTCTTCCGGCTGCAATGCACTTGATGTACCGTTCCGACAACTTCTGGAAGACCCCATGGAAGTCCTCTTGTGTGAGCGTTTCAATGACGTTCGTCACAGCCTCTTTCATCTCCTCAATTATCTCATAACGACAGCCTCTAACCTTAGGGAATAACCAAAAGTCACAGGAATCAAGGTCTGGACTATAGGGACGGTGAGGAACTGTCCTGATGCCCATCTTGGTCAAATAGTCTGTGACAATGATGAAGTTATGGACTGGTGTATTGTCCTGATGGAAATGCCACTGACCCGATTTGGAGAGTGCTGGCCTCTTCCCAAGGAATCTCTTCCTTAACTCCCTTAAAACCTCTACATAGTAACCCTAACCCTAACCCTTTTGGCCAATCAACTCTGGTGTATTGACTTCCTTTCTCCTTCCACACCTATCATCATCTCTCACAGACTCCCTGGCTTCCTTGAATCTCTTATGCCACTCAAAAACGGATGCTCGATTCATGCAAGATGGCCGAAAAGCAGTCTGGAGTATTCCATACGTTTCTGTGGCATTTTTCCAAGTTTAAAACAGAATTTTATTGCATATCGTTCTTCTAAAGTATCCTCACGTCCAGATTGCATTGTTGAAATTGACCAGCTGTGACAATCAGGCTTTAGTAGGATGTATTCCAATTCCTGCTGTAGCTGTTCATTTGAAGCTGAAATCATAAAAATTGGTCAGTCATCTCATAAGATGTATAGCAATAACACAATGAATTTCTAAGAGTCTATGACAATTTTAAATGCCTTTAACAAAAAAATCTGGAAACTTATTGAAGGCACCACGTATATTACATGTCATAATGTTTAACCAGACTGCTTAGAATTACTGATCAGTAAAACGGATTATCATGACCTTTATTGTTAATCTTATGTGCTCGAATCCTTGAAAGAACTGTATCCAGAATACGGCAAAAAATTGCATTTTGTGGTAAGGTTCCATTTCTGGAGCTCTTCGTTGCCAGTATTCCCAGGTCGACTCTGATCAAGTTTCGAAGATACTGTATAGGCCATATCTATAGAACGAATAAATTTATTTTTCAAATTATTAATATCAGATAGGAATATTTAAAAGCATATAACTGCATATTAACAAATGTTTTATTTAACGAAAGTACTAATGTTGGATTAAAATACTTGAGACCATTTAACTGTATGCATATTATTTGTTTTAAGAATTGTAACATGAAACTCTAATTGTCTACAAAAGAGATCTGTTCAAAGACAATTCGTTTTAAATAGAAACATATGATATATAATACCTTTGTGCAAATTATTTGTTACTTGAAGTTATAACTGTTGACTAAGGATTATTATTATTATTATTATTATTATTTACTCCAGTAGAGTTTTTCACATCAGTGTTAGCTGATGGTCTTTCACTGGAGTTTGAGTGACAGCAAGTCTCCTCAAATCTCCAGGACTCGTCTCAAGATTCTGGCCGTTCTCAGCAATCCTATCGTTTGGATAGTCTCTACCCGTCCGCCAACTTCCAAGTCTTCCAGGCCTTTTGATAATCCTTTAGTTATTGTGCCTAAAGCACCTATCACAATTGGCACAATCGTTACTTTCATGTTCCACAGCTTTTTCAATTCTCTAGCAAGGTCGAGGTACTTATCCTTCTTTTCACTTTCCTTCAGATTTATTCTGTGGTCCGCCGGGACAGCAAAGTCGACAATCTTGCAAATTCTCTTTTTTTGTTGTTGATTATTATAAAGCCTGGTCTTCATTCAGTGTTTTTTCACACCAGTGTTAGCAGGTGGGTTTACACTGGAGTCTGAGTGACAATAAGTCTCCTCAGATTTCCAGGACTCTTCTCAGTATTCAAACGGATCTTAACAGTGCTGTGGTCTGAGTGGCCACGATTCTTCCTCTGATTTATAATTCCTCCAGTCTTTTTTTCAAGTCTTTGAGGACCATTAGTGGTGCACCAACAACAAAAATATCATCGTCAGCCACATGTCCCACGGTTTTTTTTTTTTTCTCCGTTTTCTAGCAAGATCTACTTTTCCCTTTCTTTCATTTTCTTTCTGTGGTCTGCCAGAGTGACAAAATCTACAATTTAATTGCTTATTTGTTTTTGTTTTGTCTTGTTTTGTTTTTCTTGTTTGTTTTGGGTTTGTTTGTTTTTTGTTTTTTTGTTTTTTTGTTTTTTGCGGGGGGGGGGTCAATCAATACAAGATCTGGTATTCTGACCGGGGAATTTGGTGATCCGTTTGTATCTGAAAGCATCAGAGAATTTTTGGCGTTTTATTCTCTTGAACGTATTCTGGTTTGAATGTATACCATTTCGTAGTTTGGTCAACTTTTAGTGATATGGATAAATTTTAATCTCACGATTCCCAGGGATCAACTGTCTCGCCTTGTCATGCTTTGACTTCAACTCCTTTTGTGCAAGTGTTCTACATTCGTTTCGGATTATCTGTTTCATTTCTTTCTCTACATAACATACACTTGCTATTTTATTGAGTATTAATAATTTTCGTCTTAATACAATTGATCCTTATGACATTGTTGTATGTGCTATTTAAAGTGATTTAGTATCTCTACAGAAGATTCCTTTTCTTAGTCATGTCCATATGTTCTTGTGTCTTCAATCTTGTCAGTTTGTCGTTTGGAATATCCACCCAATTATTTTTCTTCCGATTTCTTTTTTCCTGTTTTTGTTTTTTTTTTTTTCTGTTTGTTCTTATCTTGTTATTGCTGTTACAGGATGCTGTAAGTAGTTTTTCTTTACTCTTTTAAATATAGTCCTCAAGACATTGTGTTGATGCTTCCACCCATTTTCTTAATGAAAACCAATCATCTTCCTCCTTCTTTTCTTGACACATATCATCTATGTCATCTCTTGGATGTAAGGTCTTGTGTATCGTCTTCGTCTTTCTTGCCCTCTGGTCCATTTATCCAAGTTCCTTTCAAAAAATGGTCTCTAGTATCTTACAATGTTCAACGAGCGAGATCGGAGATACGCCGCAGTACAACTCATGCTCTCTACCGATCCAAGTTATGACAGCCAGAACCATCGCTGGATTGCCACGAATAACAGGGACGTGCCCAGGGTGATGAAAACAAAGTTTCCGGCAACGGTTATGGTTTTTGGTGTGGTTTCAAGTGAGGGCCACATCATGCCAGCTCACATCTTCGAAGTCGGCTTGAAAGTCAACACCAAAGTGTACCTGGATGTGCTGAAGAGTGTGGTGATCCCCTGGTGCAATCGGGTGGCCGGTGGCAGACCCTGGGTGTGGCAGCAGGACTCGACGCCGGCCCACAAGTCCAAAGAGACCCAGGCTTGGCTTCAGAAGTGCTACGACTTTGTACCCTTCTCTCACTGCCCCTTCCTCCCCCGACCTGAACCCGCTGGACTACTTCGTTTGGACATCCGTCGAGAACATCACCAACATGACCTCCCACAACACCAAAGCCAGCCTGATCGCTGCCATCCGTCGAATATTCGCCGAGCTCCCGCCGGCGCTTGTGGAAAAGGCATGCTCCTTGTTCCGGATCCGTATCGAAGCGGTGATTGAGACTGAAGGCGGCTACATTGAATATATATTAGCTCTACTGCATAATCAAATTACCTGAATTGATTTTTTCAATAAAGTTTTAAAATAAAGCTGTAGTGTTGTTTTCTTTAGGACGGCAATTTTATCGTTCCACCCTGTATTTTGAGACAGTTTATTATCCAGACTTGTAAGACCATATTGTTGTCAATCCACATCATACCTAAATTCTTTCGTCTCGTTTTCTCCTCCTTTAGGATGTTTTGATCAATGCCAAGTATATCATCTGTTCTTGTTGTTTATTATTACTACTCGAAACCTTATAATTGCTTGGAAATTAACTATGTTAGAGAGATATAATTGAAACTATATAACTGTATATATATATATATATAAAAGATTACTATTAGATAGGAATACTTACTTTAAACCCTGTAATTTTAAATAGAATTGTTTATAAATTATTCGAATCAGATAGGAATACTTAATATCAAATTACTGTATACAAACACATTATTTAAGGCAAATAAACAAGGGTGATAAAATTGCAAATATAAATTGTAATCATAATTACGTCCTTAATCAAGTATTTACAAATGATCAAACTTCTGCATTGAATAACCCATAACGAGTTGATATGCCTGGAAAAATAAACTAAATGCATTAATTTCCAAAAGAAACGTCAATAGATACTAAAATAAGAATGATGCTGTTTAACAGAGCAAGTTTTCAGCAGCTAAACATTTTTTTCACAGTGATAAGATCCTACATCCAGCGACTGAGGGTGGCTTCGAGAGTAAAATGCTTTCTGTTTGTTTTCATGATAACCTCATGATACACCGATCAAAGTAACACTGTTTGATAGAGTAAGTTTTCAGCTACCAAACAGAACTGTTTCACCGATATAATTGTTATTACTTGTTACGTTTTTGTCACCGAAGACTAGGATCTTGCATAACGGGCTCGTGAGATTTTATCTCCGAAAATATTGCTTTCTATTTTTTCCACGAAAACTACAACGTATACAGAGAGAACTATAACCCCGTTTGATAGAATGAATTTTCAGCGACAAAACACAAAAGAAGATAATCATGAATAATTATTAAAAGAATTCCTGACATAAGATGAAGAAAAAGCAAGTTGTAGAAGTCACCACTCTAATCGGTTGAATAACAATAATGATAAAAATAAATACTTGGCCTGGGGCTCCAGCTAACATCCAGTTGGCTGACAAAAATAAACTCGGGTGTAACTCAATAAAGACCCCGCGCTACTGCTAAACTAATACACTAATATATCCACTCCAGGATCAGTGACCAATCACCATCTACGGAATGAACTCGACTACATGCGCACAATAGAATGCCCCAAAATGCCTTAAATAACTCTCTTTCTTCACAGTTCAGGGAGATCACTTTCCAGATTTAACTCAGCTTGCTACGTGACTGAGTGATGACTTTAATAAACGACCGATCTCATCTATTAAATTCTAGTCAGGTTAATAATTAGATATTTTCGAATGCTCTATTCTTTTGGCCTAATGTCAGACATAGGTACACTTTGTAAATAAAATCTTCGATCTCCACTAAGTTAAAATACGAATAGTAATAATTCAAAAACATACTTAGAAAGTATTGTTGTATTATCTGTTTTCTTACTTGCAGCAAAGAGACGATTACCACGGCACAATTAAGTAAGAAAAAATATCTGCACCGAGAAATAAAACAGCACAGCTTTGCAATATCGTACAATTCAATCGGAGACCGTCAGGTATTAGCTTATGTTTTATCTTCGACTCAGGCAGTTCGGTACAAGGCAAACTTTACGGCCGTTATGTTGTTTTTCTTTGCAGCGTCGTGTTTGTAGGTCATCCTCATTTTCTCTACTCAGGGCTGTCTTGTACGAGGTCAATAAATCTCTGAGCTGGGGGAGCTGTTTCCGCCAACCTTCAATCTCGCCCGGACTAAAAACTCATTCAATCTAATTCCTTTTCTTTTTCATTTAATTCATGTATATTCCTATCTCGTTCGGGGTCGGTGTGGGGTGTTACTTCAAAAGACCATAAGCTCGTAGTCGAATTTTCCACCGAATTCTGGGATGAATTTAGCTAGCTTTGATCAGGGCGGATACCCTTAAAACGTTAACACTTTGCTTTATAATTCGGTCATTTTGAGAATTCTCTTTTCATCAAACGAATCATGAATTCTCTTTCATTACCATAACCCTGAAGTGTCAACATTTCATCATTTCCCTTTTTTCATCAAACGAATTATTTACCAGATTGACACTTTCGTTTAATTGCCATTCCATAACACATATTTTATTACAGAAGTTTCGTAATAAAATAACAACACGATTCTTTCTACACGGCCCCTCCAAAAGCCATTATACATTCGCAATGTCATCATCATCATGTCGTGCCGCTAGCATGGATATCCATGACCCTCTCTCGCCACTTCTCCCTATGGTTCATCGCCTCCGGCAGGTCTTCAAGTCTACATCCCATATCCTCACATAGCTGCTGTATGTATGTTCGAGCTGGTCATCCTGCTTTTGCTCGGCCATATGTGGGGGTCCATAGGAGTACATCACTTATGAGCTTGTCCCTGCTTCTCCAGCAGTGTCCTGCATGTCTGGTTCGTCTAACTTGGATAGTTTTCGTGATAGGAGGCAGGTGGCCGTATAGTTGGTGTTTTGTGTGGTGTTGCTGCCAGGTCTTGTTCAATATTGCTCGCAACATTCTTGTGTTATTGCCGTAATCTTCAAAATTATACATTAACTTCTTTTTCCTCTTAGTATAAACCCCTTCTGGCGATCCCTGAAGTCCACTGAATTAAATTAATCTCTTTTTTCTAATCATTTTGCGTTAAATGACACGAGTTAAACTCATTTAACAAAAGTCTGTTCAAGCAAAAAAAATTCAATTCAATGCACCGGAATCTTCAGTCTGTTGAGCAAAAACGTCTTTTTCTTCTTCCGTAAAAATAATATAAAGGGTGGAACGATGAAATTGTCGTCCTAAAGAAAACATTACTACAGCTTTATTTTAAAACTTTTATTGAAAAAATCAATTCAGGTGACTTGATTTTGTAGTAAAGCTGACATCTATTCAATGTAGCCGCCTTCAACCTCAATCGCCGCCTCTATACGGATCCGGAACTAGGAGCATGCCTTTTCCACAAGCGCCGGCGGGAGCTCGGCGAATACTCGGCGGATAGCGGTGATCAGGCTTGCTTTGATGTTGTGGGAGTTCATGCTGGTGATGTTCTCTACGGATGTCCAAACGAAGTAGTCCAGCAGGTTCAGGTCGGGGGAGGATGCAAAGTCGTAGCACTCCTGAAGCCAAGCCTGGGTCTCTTTGGACTTGTGGGCTGGCGCCGAATCCTGCTGCCACACCCAGGGTCTGCCACCGGCCACCCGATTTCACCTGGGGATCACCACACTCTTCAGCATATCCAGGTACACTTTGTTGTTGACTTTCAAGCCGACTTCGAAGATGTGAGCTGGCATGATGTGGCCCTCACTTGAAACCACACCAAAGATCATAACTGTAGCCGGAAACTTGTCTGCAACAAAAAAAGAAAACCGGTTTTCATTAAACGGAAATGGAATCATGCCTTTTCTCGGGAGACAATTTTATCGTTCAACCCTGTATTTGATTACCAAAGGTCATAATGCCCCTCACTCATTATCTTATTAAGTTATATCATGCAAAAAATTACATGCAGATGGATATTTTTTCTACACACTTGGGGGTCGCAACATACAACAAATTACTTATACAAGATATCCAGTGTAAAGTCCGTTTTTTTATCTTTTTATTATTTTTCTGGGAAGCTTCGCTTGTGGAAGAAGCTTCTTCCATAGACAATGAAGGGGTACTCAACATTCCCCTAAGCTCCAGGTCTAGAATCATCAGATGCAGCTTGGTGTCATATCCAGGTCACATGTTAGTGGGTGGTTACCCTTCTGCAGATATGCAGTCGACCATGCCAATATATATATATATACGTATATATAAGTACTCATGCTGTTCCCAAGGAAATTAGCAGACAGTGGAACGTAATCTCATTCATGATGTGAACTCAGCTCGTCATAACCATTTCTTCACGATGTTAACCGCCACGCCACACACGCATATATATATATATATATATATATATAAATTTTACTATCTATATGTATACATAATGCCAGTGATAAGTGACTTTTGTAATTCAACTACGTCGAAATCAACAACAACAAAAACACTAATAATAAAAATAATGAATGCACAGATTGAAATACAAATAAACAAAACTGATGCCTGGAAGGAAATATCGAAAAGACCTGTGCCGACTGCCACAGGGCAAATAACATCAAAATACATCAGCATTATTCCGGAAACTATATCGGAAACATGGTCGTTTTCGTCGTCGTCCTCGTCAGTGTCTCCTACTCCTCCTTCTCTTCCTCTTTTTCCTCCCCTCACTCTTTCCTCTTCTTCTTCTTCTTCTTTGCTCGCCACAGCGATACGCTCAACGTAAAGGTCAGACGGTAAACTTTTTTTTTTGCCTGATTACCATTGGCGAGCTGTCAGAGGCTCGTTGACAGGCTGCACCCAGAGCCGGTCAAACGAACAGGATGTGCTAATGTAGTGATCGTGAGGACTAACGGAAGGACATTACATTGTTAGGTAATGGCTGGATGCCATCTCTTGAATCTGGCTCAAAGGCGAACTGTCATTGGTTTACAAAATCGTCGATTTATAATCTTTCTACTGAAAGATACTTTTGGAGTCTCTTGGTTATTGTATTTAACTAAAGCAGAATAATTACTTTTAAACCAAACATGTGTACATTGCAGTGCCGGTCTTTGTAATATATGAGGTTGGAAAGAAACCCCTGGCGTATTTAAAGACGAAAAGGAAAATAAATACTTCTTAAGTTAACTGATGCATGTAATAAAGAATATATTCTGCCCTGTCACCAAAGCTTGGAATATGCCTTCTGCATTCGCTGAAGAAAAGTATAACTCCCTTCAACCAATAACCAAAAATAGAAGTGCCCTGGGGGAGGTACTACACTGCATTTAGTGAAGTGACTCCAGTTCTGAAGCTGTGAGAAGCGTAGAGTGTGCTTTCATGGCCATTACCCCCAGTTCCACTCTCACCCAGAATGGTAATACCTGTTAGGGTCCCTTCGAAAGATCAAATAAAATAGTTTGAATATCATTAGATAGAACACTTGGTAACATACAGCTGTAAATTATTTGTATTAAGAATATTTATTTGAAACTATAATTGTTTACTAAGGATTATTATCATAAGTTACTTGAAACCATGCAACTGTGTGTACATTGTTTGTATTTGATATAAATACTTGGTATTCCATAAACTTGTGTAAAAAAAACTTTTAAGAAAATGCATACAATTTAAATTTGAAAATAAACGTTCAATAAAAGAGATTCCCAGGGTATAAAGTAACCCTCGACGGGTTGGCATATCGGTAGATCATCAGTCAATCAATCAAGTTAATATTTCTTCTCAATATCGAAAACATAATTCATCTATATGGACGTAAGATTGTTCAGGTTTCCATACAAAGAAATGCTCAATATTCTTCTCGCAATTAATGAACTGTTCTACCTTTATAAAATGTTGCAATGATCTGAAAAGATGAGTCATATAAAACAAAATCAGGAGAGCAATGAGGATTTGGAAAATATTTCAAAAGCTTTTCTTGTGTGACTCGGGCAATATTTTGTCATGCATTATCGCGTGAGAGGAAGACACTTCTATGATAAACAATGATGGGTGCTTTTTCTGAAGATTTTCTGTAATACTAAAAATCGCTAACACCAACTTTGCATTGATTCTTTCATTTTGCCTTAGCACTTCATAACAGACAACACCCTTCTTATTCAAATAAATGCAAAGTATAACTTTTAGAAGGTGTATTCCTAGTTTGAAGCGGATTCTCCTTTGTCACTGGGTCATAACTGTCATTTTTTTTCGCTGTATATGATTATAGAGAGTTCACTTGTTTGTCATCACTGGTGATGATTCCACCCGCTAAAGATCGGGTAGTAAGTCTTCTATACAATGAAAAACAGAGAACAACTCTCTGAGAACCAATCAGATAATAAAGGACCTATTGATCAAGTTTAGACACGTTTCTTAGTTCAGGATGATCGAAATGTGACTTGGCTAATTTTCGCGCACTTTGCTTTGGATTTTCCTAAACTACAGTTTATAGAAACTCAATATTGAAAGATTTTGGTCGTCCACGTCAAGGGAAATCTTTCCGGTCGAAACTGGCCTAACTATCGTTGGCATGTCTGGACATTAAAAGGGTTATGTTCAGTAATAAAACGAATATTACTTGCCGCTTCCGTTGTGGAATAGCCCATTTTATAATTCATACAGCTAATAATGTCAAATATGGATCTAATTGTAAACTCTTTTTAAAAAGGTAAAGTCAATACAAAATTTATCCATTCTGATATTAAATAATTTGGAAAGAAAGAACAGTATGATAAATATATGAAAAATAGAACATAAACATTAATGGTTATTTTAGTTTCTTTATTTAATGGCAAATCAACGACTACAGCAGAATTTGGAATACACCCTACTAAAGCCTGATTGTCACAGCTGGTCAATTTCAACAATGCAATCTGGACGTGAGGAAGAACGATATGCAATAAAATTGTGTTTATACTTGGAAAAAATGCCACAGAAACGTATGGAATGCTTTGGACTGCTTTTGGAGCATCTTACATGAATCGAGCATCAGCTTTTGAGTGACATAAGAGATTTAAGGAATCCAGGGAGTCTGTGAGGGATGATGAGAGATGTGGGAGGAGTAAGGAAGTCAATACACCAGGGTTGATTGGCCAAACGGTTAGGGTTAGGGTTACTATGTTGAGGTTTTAAGGGAGTTCAGGAAGAGATTCCTATGGAAGAGGCGAACACTCTTCAAATCGGGTCAGTGGTATTTCCGCCAGGACACTGCCCCAGTCCACAACTCCATCCTTCTTACAGACTATTTGACCAAGATGGGCATCATAACAGATCCTTAGACTCCCTATAGTCCAGACCTTGCTCCCTATGACTTTTGGTTATCCCCTAAGCTCAGAGGCTGTGGTTATGAGACAATTGAGGAGATAAAAGAGGCTGTGACAAAGCTCATTGACACGCTCACACAAGAGGACTTCCATAGGGCCTTCCAGAAGTTGTTGGAACGGTACAAGTGCATTGCAGCCGGAGGAGGTTACTTCGAAGGGGACTAGAATTTCATGTGTGTACTATCAATAAAAGTGCCCATACGAAAAAAGTCTGGAAATTTATTTAATGATCCTCGTATATGGCCACCTACCTTGCATCTCAAAGATCATCCAAGTAAGACATGCCGAACACTGCTGGAGAAACAAGTGACTTTCTTCTATGGACCCCTACCCACGAACGTGCTAGTGTTGGCCGACCAGCAAGAACTTATTAATATTAGCTCTGTGCGGACACAGGATGTAGTTTGGAATCCCTTTCGGGAGAGATGGATTATAGCGACAGATGGAGAGAGAGAGTCAGGGATATCTGCGTTGTCAGTGTGACTTGATGATAATGATACCTTTCCTAAGGGTATTAGTTTGAAAGCGAATTATTAGAGCGACTGGAGTTTGAACTCGCTTACTTGACGGCCGCCGTTCATCTCTATAACCATTAAGCTACTTTGATTATTATACCAGAACTGATTAGTTTTAAAATTACCCGTTAAGTGATCATATAAAAATGACTGGACTTTCTTTCCAATTTAATATATAATTGTATTCGTTTATACTTATTTAGCCTACAATTCCTTTACAAGTAACACTGCATTTTCTCACTGTACCCCGGATGATATCAACGTCATTATCAGGTTTATGCTACTCACCTGCTGCATGTGATGCAATCCGTGTTCGGTGACATAAAGAAATCCTACTATATCTTCAAAACCTTGCACTCTCCTCGGTATTCTGGTCGATTTCAGAAAACTGTAATCTTCAGTCATCATAAACTCTTTTCTTTTTATATTTTTCTTCCTTTTTTATTATTAATCTCTTAAAGGCAGTCTACATTGGAATTGCTTTTTCTTTAAAATCGTAAATGCTGTTTTTTAGTTTATTTTTATTGTCTTCCTTCTTATAATTCACGGTTTAAACATCGCCAACTGTGGCATTTAAACTTGATTTCAAATTGGTATACATAGAATATTCATATATATTCTTAGAGTATTCATATATGTTAATAATTGTAAATAAAGGAACAAATAAGAATAATAAATACTGTTTAATAGTTATATCCCTTGACAATTATTATGACCAGTGTGAATGTAAACATAGACCTTTAAATTGGATTAAACCTTGCTTCATTCTCTAAGTTGTTCTTATTTCAGATCAAGTGATAGCAAGTCTGATGAGATTTGCTATCACTTATTATGCAAACAATCATCTTGCTTTATTATAACGTTTTTCTAATTGATATACAACACTCGGATCATTATAATATAAATATGTATATTTATAATTCTAGCTAAGTCATATCTCGAATTGATATGTGGAGATCGAGTTAATAATTTGTCTAATCATTTAAGAGATTTTTCAGAGCTATTCCAAAGATTCTAACGGAAGAAAAAAGGTTCTTTAGAACAGAGAAACAAAGAACCTTACAGAAATATAGCTCTTTTTTTTTCACGTTTTCACACCTGTACGAATTGATGGAATTCAATGGAGTCTAAATGATTGCAAGTTTTCGCTGCTCCAGCTAATCTCATCAGTGCTCCGACCGATCTCACCAGTGCTCTAGTTTGGTTTCAATTTTACATTAGATCACCACTTTCTTAAGGTATTTTCCAGTTTTTTGGGGAATGTTCAGAGGACTCAATGATATCATGGTCACTTTTATGACAGGACATTATTATTTTACTCCTTGTGAGATTTTCACCCAAGATTTAAAAAGGGGAATTTTACAAGAGTCTGCTTAACAGCAACTATTCACAGCTTTCCCGTCTCTTCCCAGTATTCCAGCTAATTCTTACATTGCTGTCGTCTAGATGGTCTCGATTCTGATATCCAATCCCTCCAGTTTCTTTTCTATGCCTTTGAGGACCGTTCCAAGGGCACCACCATCTCTAACTGCTATCACCGTCACGCTTATGTTCCACAGCTTTTTCAGTTCTATGGCAAGATACAGGTACTTGTTTATCTATTCTTTTTCTTTTATTTTTATTTTGTGGTCAGCTCGAACGGCACAATCCACTAAATAACAAATTCCTTTCTTCTTTTTAATTGATAAAAATACCCAGGTACAATGTGTTAGAATGCTATTTATCTAGCAGTAAGACCTTCCTGCCAACTGAGCCTTGAATATGCAGACTGAATCTCTTTCAGAGGGTTAACAACATCTCTCAAAAAATGTATCAATTTTTGGAGTTCTGAGGAGTTTGAAGTCACTTCTCGTTGCTATTATTTCCAGGTCGACTCTGACATTATCTTAAATAGTATCTCAACACCATCTCAAACAGATATATTATAGTGTACGACTCAAATAGATCTTTTTGAAATGATGTTTGAAATAATTTAACTTCGTTTAAAGCAGGTTCCTCTTTAAAATAATTGTTAATGATATTTTATAGTTAGCAAATTATTAAGATATAATGAGAATACTTCAAATTATTTAACACTGACCAAATCATTTGTTATTGACAGGAATAATCATTAATATTAAATAGTAATAGTTATTGGAAGATTTATAGTTTTTAATATGTTATTATTAAATTGAAAGTTGCTTGAAACCATGAACGATGTGCAAATTATTAGCACTCAGAATAGTTACTTTAATTGTTGACAAGGAATAATTATGTTTAAATAGAAATTGTTTCTTGAAACTATACAGTTATAGGAGGTGTCCGTGGTGTAATGGTTATCGTCGTAGGAAATGGACACAGCGACACGAGTTCAAACCTGGACGAGACTGATTGCATTTCATATAGCACTAATACCCTTGGGAAAGGTATGAATCCAATTATTCTCCCTCCAGCTATGGGTAAATAGTAGGGCAGACTGGGTTCTTCAGCCTTGGTGAGGCAACTAGTCTAGGAGAAAGAAAACTCTGAATTCAAACCTGTTAAACTCCGCTTAAAAACTGACCTTGTGTCACATCCTGCCCGAGCGGAGGGGTTGGTAAATAGGATACAGTTGGTTGAAAAAAAACAAGGACTAACACACCGTAAAACCAACCAACCAACAATCTTTGCCAAGGAGAAGTATGTTTCCAAGAGCAACCTGGGGTTGTTTTAAGAATTCTGATCAGTTTTTCACAAAAGAATTAAATAAAAATTAAAGAGTTCAAAATTTATTAAAAAAATCGAAAAATACATGAATATACACGTGAGTGTATATGTGTGTATCTATGCGTGTTCATGTGTAAGTGCCCGTGTGTAGAAAGAGTAAGATGGATTTTTAAATGTCCATAATAAACTAGCATGCAACTGCAGGCATATAAAAGACTTTTGCGCATGCGCGTAACTACTATACTAATGCTTATTATTATAGGGCGCAGATTGTCGGGCTCGGATTTGCCCCAAACCTTTAAATGTGCAAAAACGTCGCCAGAGGATGAAGAATGTTGTATTTCTTGAGCGGTATATAAAGCAGTTAATTGTAATAAGTCAGCGTGTGCTGGCAAAACTTATTCGATCTCACATCCGTGAAAATGAAAGTGAAAGTAGCAAAGGAAAAAATAGACTAAAGGAAACAGCTATAGAAAGGCGCCGCGTTGAATTGCCGGGAGCTATTTTTTTATCATACATACACACACACACACACACACACACACACACACACACACATATATATATATATATATATATAAGCATTATTTTTCTTTTTCGTCTCCATCTTTTCCTTGTTCGACATACTTACTTCCCTTCTTATTTATTCTGCGATTCAAGCGGCATTTAGCAAGGAAATCAAGATGTAGACGCCACACAAAAGGATTTCCATTTCTGGAGTGGAAAGAGTGTTGAGTGACACAACAATGTTCCAAAGTGATAGCTTTCAACTCGTCCTTGTGTTCACAGGGTCGAAGACAGGGAATACTAAAAGCATTAATGTAAATGGCGAAGAAAAGAAGAAAAGGAAAAAAAGGGAAAAAAAACAATAAAAATGAAAAAGAAAAAAAAGATAACAAGTACAAAAACAAAATAAATAGTGAATACACAGAAAAAAGAAAAATATCTGACAACAAAAATGACAATATATTAGCGAGAAGAATTTGTTTAAAATTTGTAAAATAGCACATATACATATATATGCACATATATTTACAATATAAGAGAATATATAAGTGTATGTGTATATATTTGTCTATATATATATATATATATATATATATATATATATATATATATATATATATATATACAATACAAGAGAATATATAAGTGTATGTGTATATATTTATCTATATGTACGCATATATATATATATATATATATATACGTTGTACATAGATATACATCTTGGAGACAGAATTACGTAGAAATACTGTACGTGTTTATACGAGTGTGTACGCACGTGTGTGTATGTGTGTGTATGTTTGGTGTTTTTTTTGGGTGGGGGTCGCATATACTCAAAGATATTTAAGCATATGTGCATATACGTACTGGAATGTGGAAGCAAGTATAAGTGTAAAGCATATATATGAAAATGTACGCTTATATATATATATATATATATATATATATATAGAGAGAGAGAGAGAGAGAGAGAGAGTGAGACATAGATGTATGTAGATATATACATGCTCATGTGTGTACATACAGACACAAACATATATTTATATACACAGGTTTGTATATATGTGTGTCTGCGTGTGTGTGTGTGTGTGTGGCGGGATGTATGCATGTATAAATAATTGTAGCTGCGTCTCTATATACATAGGACCTAACTATATACATATGGCTACATATAGGAGTGTGCCTGTACGTATTTTTTTGTGAGTATATGTGTAACTAAGAAATATGATGAAGGAATAATCCGAAAAGAACTACAAGAGATTTATTTCATACAAATGAAGCTGAGAATAAATTCCACCTAATAAATAAATGGATGAAGATGACCGCATTGAAATGAATAAATTAGAAGATGACGATGGAGTCAAAGACCTTTATCATTTGATAAATGCTAAGAGATCAAAGATGAGTTAAACAAAACTAAACTATGGAAATCAGACAACAGATTTAAAAGAATAGGATAGAGTGCAAGCTAACCTATATATATATATATATATATATAGTTATATATCGACCTCTCCGCATGAGCAGGATGTATCACAAAAGAAATCATTTTAGCGGAGTTTAACAGGTTTGATTTTAGCGTTTTTCTTCTCTTAGACTGTTTGCCATACCAAGGTTAAAGAGCCTAGTCAGTGTTACTATTTATCCATAATTGGAAGGGAAAAGTTGGATACTGTTGTGGGAACTTTACTCATCTTACTATAATGGACTCTTCTCGCCGTAATTAGTACTAGAGATTTCTCTGCCATCAATCTCGTTCTGCACCTCTCCAGTTGCGGGGTAGCACTTCGGCCGGTCGTGTTATCTGCGGCACGGATCTGGCCATGTGTGTCTCGGTACCTGGAGGTTTCCTTCGGCCTCAGGGGGCCTTCCGCCAGGCTTTTACCCCCTTCGGAGGGGTCATCGCCCGGTGCCTGAGGCGCCCCTAATAAGGGGAATGCCGACGGAGCCGTAGGTTTTTGGAAATGCCGGGCGCGTGTGGCCTACGGTCCTGCACTCGGACTCTTGTGCCACACATGCCCGTTGGGTGGGGCAGAATACCGCAGATCAATATCGGTGTTATCCAAACAGTACGAGTCTTCTTACATTTTCTATGTAACTCAGTATTTCTTGTGTAATATAATCTGTTATCTAATATCCGTGTTTGTGTTTTCATTAGTGACCCTTTCCGAGGCCACAACATATACTTATCTTTCTCAATCTACACTCAAAAATGCCATGTGAAATACAAATAGCTTAGTAAGGATTTGAAATCGGGTTCACTTCCTACATCGATAACAATTACACCACAAGTGCTTTCATACGAGGATCATTAAATAAGTTTTTTTTTTCCGTATGGTCACTTTTATGGATAGAACACTCATGAAACTCTAGTCCCATTCAAAGGAATCTCCCCCGGCTGCAATGCACTTGTTGTACCGTTCCAACAACTTCTGGAAGGCCCTATGGAAGACCTCTTACGTGAGCATGTCAATGACCTTTGTTACAAGCTCTTTCATCTCCTCAATTGTCACATAACGACAGCCTCTGAACTTAGGGAATAACCAAAAGTCACAGGGAGCAAGGTCTGGACTATTGGGAGGCTGAGGAACTGTCCCGATCCCCAACTTGCTAAAAAATAGTCTGGGACAAGGATGGAGTTGTGGACTGGTGTATTGTCCTGGTGGAAGTACCACTGATCCGATTTGAAGAGTGCTCGCCTCTTCCGACAGAATCTCTTCCTGAACTCCCTTAAAACCTCAACATAGTAACCCTAACCCTAACCCTTTGGCCAATCAAGTCTGGTGTATTGACTTCCTTACTCCTCCCACACCTCTCATCATCCCTCACAGACTCCCTGGATTCCTTGAATCTCTTATGCCACTCAACAACTGATGCTTGATTCATACAAGATGGTCGAAAAGCAGTCTGAAGCATTCTATATGTTTCTTTGGCATTTTTTCCAAGTTTGAAACAGAATTTTATTGCATATCGTTCTTCCTCACGTCTAGATTGCATTTTTGAAATTGATCAGCAGTGACAATCAGGTTTTAGTCGGGTATATTCCAATTCCTGCTGTAACTGTACATTTGAACCTGAAATCATAGAAATTGGTCAGTCATCTCATATGGTGTATAGCAATAACATAGGGAATTTTAAATGCCTGTTCAAAAAGTCTGGAAACTTATTGAATATATATATATATATATATATACTAACCCCTATGCACAAACAGGATGTGACACAAAGTCAATTTCTAAGCCTAGATTTGAATTCAAAGTTTAAAGAGCCCAGTCTTTCCTACTATTTACCTATTGTTGGAGGCAGAATAGTTGTAATCACACCTTTCCCAATGATATTAGTCCATTGTGAAATGCAAACAGCCTTGTCACGGATTTGAATTCGGTTTGTCGTGTCCATTTTCAAAGACGATAACCATGGGAACCTCCTTCATATATATATATATATATATATATATATATATATATATATATATATATCCTAAGATATTAGCACTTCTTTGGAAGTTTTTATGAGAATATCTTAGAAAGAAATTTATTACCGAGAGTTGGGGATTAGCAGTTTGAATCCACATTCCACAAGAAAAAGACTCCAGAAAACTAGATCAGTTTCGACCAATTTCCTTAGTCAACGTAGAAGGTAAGATCTTTTTTTGTGTCATTGCAAAGAGGAAGACGAGATTCATGATAAACAATGGGCATATCAATACATCAATACAAAAGGTTGGAATTCCCGACTTTCCGGATTGTATTGAACATACCACTATGTTGTGGGACCGAATAAAAACGGTCAAAAATAATAAATCAAACGAACTTCAGGTCCTTTCGTTAGATCTAGAAAATGCATATGGCTCAGTAAGACCGAGAAAGCAATGGAGTTCTTTTGAATTCCAGAGGACATTAAAAATCTCATATCAGCGTACTTTAAATGTACCTATGTAAGGTTTTCTAATTATAAATTATAAATATTCAACCAACTGTCAAAAGTTGACTATTGGCATTATGATGGGTTGTGTTATCTCTCCTCTGCTTTTGGTTTTGGTAATGGAGATGATATTGCATAGTGCTGAAGTCAACACCAATGAAATAACAGGTCTATCTATGAAGGCTTTTATGGATGATGTAACTCACGTCGCAGAATCAAGATCACGCATGGAACAACTGGTGACCCACCTACAGGAGCTCTTCAGATGATCTGCGAGGAAAATAAAGCCTTCGAAATGCTGCATTATATCAATAATTAAAGGAAACTACAGAGAGATAAAGTTCTCCATTGATGGGAACAAAATCCCCACAATCCGCGAAAAAAAGGTTTAATAGTTTCGGTCGCTGCAACTCCTTACCACTTACTGATCGACATCGTTGGCAGAACCTAAGCAAACTGCTGAGAGGTGGATTACGCTCCACGGATAAATTTGACCTCCTGAACAAAGATAAAATTTGGTGCATTTATTTTGAATTATTTCCGAAATTATCATGGCCAATGCAAATAAATGAGGTATCAATTACAAAAGTTGAAACAATGAAGCGGTTAGTCAGTAAATATACGACAAAATGGTTGGGAGTACCTAACTCCTAAACAAATGTGGCACTAGACACTTCATCACCAAACTAAAACTTCCGTTGCTGTCACTTGTTAACGAATTTAAATTAGGTAAAGCGCGAATTTTTCAGATGCAGCATGACTCTCGCGACCCACTAGAGAAGAACGCCCAGCTTTCCGTAATAATCGGTCGGAAATGGAAGGCGAAAATAGCTGCAGAGAATGCATAACCGGCCCTTAAGATAAAAGAAATATTTGGCACTGTGGCAAAATAAAGAACAAACCGAGACCTTCATCCACAGAGTTGGTGATCCAAGGAATCAAAAGAAAAATTGTTTCGGAAGAAATTCAACATCTAAAGGAAGTCACGCGTATTGCTATAACTGTAGGACAAAGAAAACAGGGCGTATGGACCAAGTCAGAGAGTGCAGGAGACAGAGCTGTCACATGGGGCGATCTTAAGCACATGGAAACCCAAAAATTGAGTTTCCTTATAAAGGCAGTCTACGACGTTTTACCAACACCAGTCAACCTTCATACTTGGGGGTTAAATACATCCGACCGATGCAGGGCATGTGGGAAAACTGCCAACCTCAAACATATTCTCACTGGATGCGAGTATGCTCTAAGAAGCAACACATGAAGACATAACGAAGTCCTTGAGATTTTTGCCGAGGTTGCGAAGATATGTTGTGAGACTGCCAAAAAAGCTCAAAATAACATTACCAATAGAACGATTCATTTCGTTAAAAAAAGGAAACATTTCGAAACTTTCACATAAAAATAAGCGCAGATCGTCATTACTCGATGGCTGCACGAACTAGCACGTCGCAAATTATTTATAATATCATTTCCTATTTCCAACAGATATAGCATTAACGACCCAACGTTCAAATATTGTCATTAGGTCCGCTAAATTAAAAAGTTTTCGTTATTGATTTAACGGTCCCTTATGAGTAAAATTTTGACAGTACACATCAGCGTCAGTTGGAAAAATATGAGGATTGGCGAGAACAATGTGTCAAAAATGGCTGGATAACCAACGTATTTCCTATCGAGGTCAGATGCCGAGGTTTCATTACCAACTCAACCTCCGCATTCTTAACTAAGCTTGCTTGCTTGGGTTTCATGGCATATCAACCTTTGCAGGTTATTTAACACCAAATCCATTTTTATACAAATAATCAGTTCTATTTCAAACAATTCAGTTTAGCATGAGTACACTGTTTAATTGTCAAAAACATTTCTATTTCAAGTTATTCAGTTTAGTCAAACAGTTCTAATTCAAACAATTCAGTTTAGTCTAAGTACAGTTTCAATGCCAAAAACTGTTCCATTTCGAACAATTCAGTTTTGCATAAGTACGAAATTTAGTTCTATTTGACCCATAGATTTGACCCTATCAGGTACTACCACTCCAGGCCAGAGTGGACCAGGGAGCGATGGCAGAGAAGGGGTACTCTGCATTCTCCAAAGCTCCAGCATTGCTGGAACCTCACCATCAGATTGTTTAGTGTAATATCCAGGACACTCGTCTGGGGAGTTTTACCCCTCTTCAGAGAATCTGTCGGTGTATTCTACAGCCCCTATTGAGCAAACTAATCTTGGACTTTCTCCATCAGACCAGATGAAATACATAAAAAAAAGGTCCAAGATAAAGCTTTAACTGCATCAACATGGATATGGCAATCCCACAGAGTGACGTCAATCCAACGAAGTCTGGTAGCATCGTGAGTTACTGCCGGGGCGCTCTGGGTTAGTAGTAATGATGCTATGGCCCCGAAAACAAGCCTGAACCCAAAGTCATTATCTGATGAAGGCTTTGTTGGAAGCAGTGCTGCTGTATAAACATCAGTCACTGTAAGATACCTATATATATATGTGTGTGTGTGAGACGCTGGGTTTCATGAATTTTGCATTTGTCAGACATAATGAAGGTTTTTAAAAAACACCGATTATTATGGTTAATTATTTTTTTTAAAGTGGGGGGATATTTTTGTGTATGTGTGATTATGTTTGTGTGCTATTAAAGGTTAGTATGCTTGCGTATGTGTTGTTGTTCGCTCGTACATATATACGTACGTTTGCGTATATACTGGCATGCATTTTTTCTTATATACACCTATTTCAGTTGTCTGTTAATGGGAAGGGGTGAGACAAAGGAAGGGAGTGTGAGAAGGGAAGGGTGGGGAAAGAGGGGTGGGGAATGAATTGTTGCTATCAGAATGATTTCTTTTTCTTCTTTAATTCTACCAAACTTTCTGATAGCTAAAGGTTTATTTGATGTGAATATGAAATCTTTTTTGCGGTGTGTTTTTTGAGTGATGATGATGATGATTAAAATTAAAATCATCATATATTACTATATATATATATATATATATATAATGATTGTGTTGTCAAGTGTTATGTGGTATAGTATTTATGGGCTGGTAATAAAAAATGACGTTAAGTTTTGGGTAGCTTTGGCAATAATGATAATAAATGTAACAATTATAGTCATAATGGTCTTTGACAATACTTAAGGATGCTCATAATGCAGTCAGGTGAAAAATAATTCTTATGATTATTGACGATACTAAAATATTATTTACATTTATTGGCAATATTCATGGGTGTTCATAATATGATAATGTAGGGAAAATTGTACTTAATTATATATATATATATATATATATATGCATGTATTTTTTTATTATGTTCTTGGTACATGAAAATTTGTATAAACAAATAAGTAGCGAAATCATTGGTAAGGGGGAAACTATTTTAAAACAATAAAACAGCGAGGGCCCTTACGTCCGGCACTTGTCAGGCTTAGTCACCGGAAAGAATAGTAAAAAACGGGATGTAAACTAAATAATTGGATTGAAGAGACAAGGTGAGCGGAAAAAATTAAGTCATACCAGTCTCCAATATTTCCCCAAATAGATTTAAAATATGACTGCTTAACTGTCTACATAGAGAGAGGCGATCCATAGCGATATAGATCGCCTCTAAGACATTGAGATGAATTTTGTCTCTAGCTCTATGCTAAACAGAAAAGCAGTCATCTTGATAGTTGGTCCTGCAACTATTTATGGCAAGCAAATGCTTGCCAATAGCAGAGTCCATTGCCTGAGAATGCCCGGATGTTTGTCGGCCTTTAGTTATGATACCTCTGGGTACATGCTGTCTAATTCTCACTTCCCGCCGTTGACAAGTCCGACCTATATATGTCGAACTACATCGATATTCGAATTTATATATCAATAAACTTCGTTTAAAGGTAGGCAACTTGTCCTTATGTATAGAATTAAAAGCCGTCCTAGTAGTGAAAATTGGTCGTACATTAACAGCATAATAACAAAGGTACACAGAGGAGGCAACCTTCTCGGCAAAGGACTGGCTTTCAGGACCAACTCAATGAAGTCTAAAGTAAACAGGACATTTCGGAGGACCGAATATTTTGTTCTTATTTTTTAACCTGATCACTGTTAACTTGATATTGTCATCAATGACTTCCTCGGGATACCCGTTGTTAATAAATATTTCTTTGATTGCCTTGAGTTCGTCTTCAATCTTGCTATCACAACAGATATTCAAAGCTCTATAGGAAAGACATCTGATTAAATTTAGCTTGCTAGATTTTGTAGCAAAAGAATCCCAACTTAAATAAAGCCCAGTAAAAGTAGGTTTCCAATAAACCGATGTGAGGAAAGAGGAATCCCATCTTTCAACTAACACATCTAAAAATGGCAGTTTATTATTATTTTCTTCTTCCATGGTAAATGATAAAGATAAAAGTAACTCATTCAATTTATCGAAGAATAATAATGCATTGTTACGTGATCCAAAGGAAACAAAAGAATCATCCACGTAACGTAAGTAAATGAAGGGCTTAGGAAACCTTTCAAACAAATGTCTTTCTTGGAACCCAACAAAAATATTAGCCAGAATGGGGCCAAGAGGGGAACTCATACTAACTGCCTCAATCTGGCGGTACATAATCTCATTGAAACTAAATGACACTAACTTTGTAGCAATCCCCATCAACTCAATAAAAACTTCCTCGGGAAAGGGAAGGGCAATAGTTGATGGACCACGATACAAAAAATCAGCGCATATAGATACTGTCTCATCTAAAGGGATGTTCGTAAATAATGAGACAATATCAAAGGAGACTAGAAATTGGGACTCATTACATACAGGAAGACGACGGATAATAGAGGAAAATGTAAAAAAGTCTTTTACGCAAACCCCAGAATAAAATTCAAAGACTGGGCTAAGGACCTCAACAAGCCATTTAGCCAAAGAATGTTGGACAGAATGGCACATAGAAAGAATAGGACGCAGAGGGATACCTGGTTTATGTATTTTTGGCAATCTATACATTCTTGGTCTCTGCGATGCTACTGGACGAATAAACTCATAGACCTCCTGATCGAATGAGAATCTTACCCCATGATGTGCTTGGTGGTTCTCAGCAAGTCAAGTCGAGATGCATGATCCAGGGCGGTCCCTCCAGGAAAGAACAAGGCGAAAACAAAATGTTGAAAAATGTTTAAAGAGGGGAAGAAGTTTGTGTGACATTTTGCAACGAAACTCTAAAAACCAAAAACTACTCAGCCTATCTGAATGTCTGCCTCTGGTCCTTTTATTTCTTCCATATCTTTTCTCATAGCACATCTCTCTATCTGTGGCCACAGATATCTGTTCTCTCGAGTCTCTTCTGTATCTGTATTCTTCTACGTTTGCCTCTTACCCCTTTTAGTAGCAAGACTCTCTCTCTCTCTCTCTCTCTCTCTCTCTCTCTCTCTCTCTCTCTCTCTCTCTCTGCATACCCCCAGGAGTGAACACTCTCACTTCTGGACTTTCGACCACCCAAGACTGGGCATAATCACACATGCAGACAACTGGTCTCAAGGACACCCTAAAAGGTGAGATGATAAAAATCTTTATGTCGTTGATCCACTTTTATCCGACATTTGCATTTTATTCTAGCGGGGCTGAATGAGTGATTCCTACACAAATATGTCTATATTTACATATACACGCATGCGCATATACATACCTAAGCTTAATTCATAACCATACACATGTATACACACATACATAGAGCTAAGCTTCACCCCCATATATATATATATATATATATATATTATACGGGACCAGCCAGTCCAGTCAGCTGGGGCTGTAGAATACACCGATTGCATCTCTGTTGAGTGGTAAGAGTGTCTTGGATATGACATTAAGCCATCTGATGGCGAGGCTCTAGCCTTGGAAATTTGGGGAATGTGGCGTACCCCTTCATTGCCATTGCTCCCAGGTACACTTTGACCAGGAGTCGTTGCACCTGGTAGGATCCTATCTTTGGGTCAAATAGAATCAACGGAATACTTGTAACGATTTAACTGTGAGTAAAAAATAGCTCTTACTAGTTTAAGAATGCTATCTACAAAATATGTTTACGAATCATATATATTTGATATATATGTATAAACAGGATTTGGCATTAAATAACCTTCATCGGTTGATATGCCAAAAAATCCAACTAAACCAAACGGGACCAGCAGAATGACCTCTGAATTAAATATTACAGGAGCAGAAGAGTTATTCAGGGTAGGCAAATAAGGGGTATGTCTTTGAGCATTAGAACCTATGCTATTTCATTTATTATCATGGTACATGTATCATTGATCATCGTCCCTCTGCGATTGAAACACAACTCTGTATGTGGTGACATCTTGTGGTCAGTTCGCTCACCAGATATATCCCCTTGTGATTATTTCATCTGGGGACACCTGAAAACATAAGTCTTTAAACGTTGACCTCAGACACCTGATGAACTGAAAGACTTTATAAGTCATAAAATCACAACGACACTAGAAATAATGACAAGGCGAGCTCTATAGAATTTCATTGTGTAGGTTCAGGAGTGTATAGCTTATAAGGACAAGAATTTGAATTATATAATTTGTTAAACAAATTAAAATTAACTTTTGAATAAAATCTAAGTGGATTTTTTTAAGTTATAGGTGCAAGAAATTACGCTGGATCCTATATATATATATATATATATATATATATATATAACAAAATATAAAACAACAATTAAGAAAATTAGCCGACTTAGAGTATTAAAAGTTAAGTACTTTTATTATTTTTCGTAGTTACCTACCAACAATGTAGATAAAATAATTTACGTGATTCAATTTGGTGCCCTACACAATACACACACACACATACATATGACAAAAGAAACAAATATAATGATATATTTATATATATATATATATATATGTGTGTGTGTGTGTGTGTGTGTGTGTGTGTGTGTGTGTGTGTGTGTGTGTGTGTGTGTGTGTGTCATTAGATTTGTTCCTTTTACCATTTGATAATCATTAACTATAACTCGTTTTATATTAACTTCCGTCATTTCCTGCTGCTACAAACTAATCACCATGTGCCATATTCTGATTTAGCAAATATACTTTATATAATCCCATTAACATACATGACGATCTTATTCGCGCAAAGCATGTTTATACGTTGAAATATCGTTTTGTTGTTTGTAATTTTTGTTTTCGTTTTTGTTTTGTTTTTTGTTTTTTATTCTCATAATAATGTTATTTGTTCTTATACATGACTGATTATACCATTTGACTTCTGCCAACGTTTATAAGTTATGTTTTTCAATCTCGTAATATTTACAGCAAAAATTTTGATTAACAGATAAATTGTGTGTCAGAGTGATATATTAACATGCCATAATGTTTAACAAGACTTTTTTGAATAACTGACCAATAAAACGAATTATCGTTACCCTCTTTCGTTAATTCTACGTGTTCAAATTCTAGAAAGAACTGTATCCAGAATTTGACGCTAAACTGCACCAGGTGGTGAGGTTCCAATTCTGGAGCTCTTGGAAGTGTAGAGAAACTTTTTCATTACCATTCCTCCCTTGTCAAACTAGGAATGAAAGTATCTATTTGGATTTCATCCATGAATCAAATCAATCTCTTCAAAAATGATTTATATTAAGTAGGAATATTTGAAACCATATAACTGTGTGCATTTTTTTATTAAGAATACTTACTTGAAGTTATACTATTTTACAAATTCTTTTTAGTAACTTGAGACCATATAAAAGCTTTCTTTGGCTCTTAATATCCCAACAAGAGTTGATATGCTGTTAAACCAAACAAATGACAATTTCTAGAAGTAATCTCACCAAATCTTCCAAGCAAAGAGCGATATGTCTACACAGCACTTTGCTGGGCGACCACTTAATAGCTGGGTGTATGTATTTAGTAAAAAAAGTAAAGTTAGCGACCGTAGTCGAGGGCGACCAGAAGGCTCCCTTTTCAATAGCTACTATACCAAGGTGTAGAGGAGAAGCTACTCCTTTCCAATAATTGCTCCACTTTACTCTTGATATGTACTTTATATTGCTGAGTGTTAAGCAAGGAGGTATCAAGTACCATTTTAAAGTCTTTGGTATGACGCGAACGCGACCAGGGATTGAACCCCGGTCTCCTAGACCATTGGCGTCCCTACTACAACCACAGGCAGGATGCGACACGATATCAATTAAGCTAAGTACAGCTGGGTTGAATTTAGTTGTCCCTCTCCTTGACCGGTTTCCGTATCAAAGCTAAAGAGCCCACTCAACCCAACGATTTATTGTCTGAATTTCTGAAACGAAGCTTGATGATTTTTATCAATCAGGATTTTTGGACTATTATCTTCATCCTTATCATTATATTCATAAGGTTTCGGTCGATGTGATCTCTGACCTTCTTCAGGTGTTTCTTGTCAAACTCAGGAGCCTACACGGAACTTCGAACTACGTCCTTTACTTAATCCTCAGGAGTCGCTTGCTCTGATTCCGAAAACCATAAGCGAGTACAAGTGTTAAGTATTCCTGTATTGTTACTCTCTAGCAGTCAGGATTGAACCTGCAACCTCCAGATGATTATCACTTTGAAGTTTCGGGAGCCAACGCCTATAACCGTTACGCTATGTGTCCTAGTAGTTGTAGTAACTCATAGTGATGCAAGAGCATTAAGTATATAAATCCCAAAAATTCACTGTGAACTGTCCAGCAGGATAAATAGAGTAAAGTTTATAGTCGTTGGTGTTAGTAGCAAATTGTGATTTATGTGTCACAGAATCTAAGAAGATGAACTGGAGTAAAAAAAAAAAACTACAGGCTAAATTGGCTAAAACATAGCTTTATCTGATATGATGTTGTATAATATGCCAGTGGGTATAGAAATCGCCAACAGATTATGACCTCCGGGTCAACAGTTGTGAATGAGAAGACAAGCAGGCAATAGAAACGATGACTGACTGGCAGTAAGGTCTAACTCCAGTATGAGAATCTGAATGTGATGGAATAGTTGTTGAAAATTACGCGCAGATATCACGCAACAGAAAAGAAATAGACAGAAAAAAAACAAATGGTATCTTACTTAGTTGTTTTTTCAAGAGCATTTGGCGTTTGAACATGAAGCAGAGGAGTCACAATTAGGCTCCACGCCAACAACATTTTAGAAAAAAGTAACTCGGAAATATAACTGCAGCAGGAAATTTTTCCTCCACTCCAAAGTTTAAAGACATTCTCCTAAATCAAGGATTGGCTGTAGAGAGTTAAGTTAAAACTATATGTTTGTCAACTCTTTACGGAATCGTAGTAAGCGAGTTCGTACTCCAGTCGCGCTATTACGTTCACTTTCGGGCAAATACTCTTGGGAAAGGCATGGACCCCTTTATCCTCCAAGCTATGGGTTAAATAGTACCACTAATGTTCTTCCAGGAAAATAACATTGGCATTAAATAACCTACAAACGTTGATATGCCATTAAACAAAGAAACCAAACCATCAAATATCCCTATCAAACACCAATAGTTTGCTAACGAGTATTTGATTTCATGTAGCTAATAATACATACTACTCAACTATTGCTTCAAATAACTATATTTAATAGAAATAATTTGCACACAGGTAAATGGTTCAAAGTATTCTTATATCCGATTGGTGAGTTTCCTGCCAAACACGGTGGGGGGCATTCTTAGGGATCGTATCCTTGTCTGGCTAAGTCAGGAAATTTCTTGAACAACTGGGATTAATCCGCTATCCCCCACCACGTTGTGAATTAATATTCGGACAGCAAATCAACGATTAGCCGTTTTAGTGATAAGACAGACGCCTCTACACAATTATGTAAGGAAATAAAAGAAAAGAAAATCTGCTTTACGAAAATATAAACTTTTAGAGTATATTATATAAATTGTCCTTCATCGTCTTTTCACTTAATACAATTCTTTCAGAGACCAACAGATTTGACATATGATAGGGGGATAATTGATGCAGGGTAACTGCTAGTCATTTTCCCTGCCTCATCCTCACCTGAACATGGATCTAGAGAAAATAACCACTGCAAAAGGTCGGCAAATCACCCGTCGTCATTTGCACATCATCAAATCTTCTAAATGAAACCTTGTTTCTTATCTTAGCCCAGTCAGCTGGGGTTGTAAAGTATGCCGATTGCACCTCTTCATTGTCGAGTATCCTTCATATGATACTAAACTGCATCTGATAGTGAGGCTCCAGTTCTGGAAATCTTGAGTATCCCTTCATTACTATAACTTCCAAGTTCACTCTGTCCCGGAGTGATAATACATGTTATGATCCCATACATGGCTTAAGTAGAACTGTTTAAACATTTACTATACTTGAAATCATTTAACTATGTGCTAACAAATGAGCTTTGGCTCGTTGAAAAATGTCGCTAACAAAATATAAATTAGATTTGACGTTAAATAACGCCGAAAAGTTGATATGCCATAAAATACAAACAAACCATCTTTGGTTCTTACATCCTCAGCTTTTTCCAGCTGTTTGTTTTGTCCAAGAAAAGGAGATTTCAATAAAACTGTAGAGTCTTTCTCTACTTCCAAATAATCGATTTTTTTTGTAATTTGTTTAGCTTGTTTATTGATTTTTTCAAGAAATCGAAGTGATTATGCATTCTTGTTTTAAACATCTCACTACTTAATCGAAATATGCCAACATTTTCTCCGGCAATTTTTTAAAGTTCTGCAATCGATTCCCCTAAAAAATAGCGATAATATTATAAATATCCGGAAAAGAATCAGATATTTACTGACCTCCGAAGATTATGGCAGAAAAAGAAAAATACTTAAATCTGCATAAAATCCATTTATCGTATAAGAAATTGCTTTGGAAACAAAGTTGTTTTATAGCTTGAATTTACCTACCAGCTTGGTGGGTGGGTCTTTGAATTCGTTAACAGTATCCTATACTGTGAGGTAACCCCACCCTCAAAAGAGGTATTTTGAGTTTGAATGGCTGGTGAGTCTCCCGTTCTGGATTTCTGTGCGTACTGCATTGCCATTACTCTCAGTCCACCCTGACCTGAAGTAGTAGTAACAGTTAAGGTTCCTTCATTGGGTCAAATAGATCTGATTGGCCACTTTTTCCTGTTTCCTTCTGATTATTGTGCACTTTTAATGAAACTTCAAGTAATGGATTTCAAGAGGTCATAATTCTTGTGTATTTTTAGATTTTATAACTGCTAACATAAAAGCATCGAGTAATTTTTATCCAAAATCTTTTCTTATGTAGTTTCGTTCCTTTGTTTAATGCCTTATCAAACTTCGTGGGTTATTTAAAGTCAAAGCCATCCTTGCGAAAGACCAAAACTGATACTATGTACATCATAGATCGAAAACTTTTTTTTTTTTTTGCTTTTCCAAAGAGTATTATAGTCCGAAAGTGAAAGATAGCTTGGCTGGAATTCGAACTCACTTCCTTTGCTGTCACAGTCGAGGCTGTCGACAACTCCGTAATGGAGACTCCCCGCTTTTTTATTGCATTTCTTTCACGGAATGGTTAGAATATTCGCCCATGATACGAGAGACCGAGGTTCAATCCCAGGTCGAGTCATAACAAAGACTTGAAAATGGTACTTGGTGATTTCTTGTTTAACAGTACGGATCAAGGGTAAGGGGAGCAATCAAGGGAAAAGAGTAGCTCCATCCCCTATACTTTGCTGTTTTAGCTATTGAAAAGGGAGCATTCAGGTCGCTCTTGACTATGGTCGGGTAACTCAAATTATCTAAAATATATATTCTATAAAACTCCACAAATATTTTGGAAAAATCAGTTTTTAGACACCAGGAAATGGTTGATATTTAGTAGATTTATTGATTTAAATTTTTTCGGTTTTGGTTCTGGCTTTTAATTTTAATCAAGCAATGACACATCCCTCCTTGTGCCATAATTGCGGTTATTGTTTTTTATGTTGTTGTTTTTTTTTTTACACGAGTTGTATTAAGGATTCCTTTCCTTATCGTAACCAAATATTTCTTTTTTATCTTCTCCTTCACTTTTTCTTTCTTCGTGCCAGCCCTTTAGTTTTCTATCTATCCCGACTTTCGTGTTCTGTACCTCCCCCCCCCGCCTATATTGGAGGTGTAGCAAACAAGCAAACAATCAAATAGGCGATTGGGTCCATTACTTACCTATCCAAAGATTGAACGCCAGAGGCTCAAAATATAAAGAAAGCAATAACATGAGAAAATCGCAAGGCAGCAGGATCATATTCCCGCGAGGATATAATCCAATCTTGAGGGAGAGAAATGAAAGGGTTTATCAAGTTTACGATGAGCAGTGAAAAAAAAAACTTTAAGATTTCACTTAAGATTCCCAACGTCATGCATTAATGTTTGTCAGTGCTGAGAAATATTTTGATTTCAATAAACACCTGAACGATATCTGACCAATCAAGAAAAAATCGGTAAATTGCATTGGCTAATAAAGACAAAACTGCGCGATACATCGACAGAACTTCTTTTTTTTTTTTATATTTGACAATATAATTTTCAGTTATCGCAACAACGTCGTAAATACAAAAAGGATTGAATTAAGAATTTGAGATAATTTAGTAGTTAAAGAATTACATATTATGAACGTATGCATAGAAGTGTATATAAAGTGATATCCATTTGTAAACACTAACATATATCATGCATACATATTTTTACAAATACGTATGCACACATGCGCGTGCATGGTGTAGCGGTTAATGTCAATATACATGGTGAGCAGAGTTCAAATCCTGCACGAGAAAGTTTGCATTTCACTTCACGGAAACGCATAAATCCATCTGTCGACAGACTTGGATCTTTAGCATTGGTACGGAAACAGGTTAGTTAAATACAGGTACGGGCATATATATATATATATATATATATATATATACGTGGTGCCTTCAGTAAGTTTCCAGACATTTTTTGTACAGACATTTAAGATTGTCGTAGACTCTTGACAATTCACTATATTATTGCTATACATGAGATGACAGACCAATTTTTATGGTTTCTGGTTCAAATGAACAGCTACAGCAGCAATTGGAATACACCCTACTAAAGCCTGATTGTCACAGCTGGTCAATTTCAAATCTGGACGTGAGGAAACTTTAGAAGAACGATATGCAATAAAGTTCTGTTTTAAACTTGGAAAAAATGCCACAGAAACGTATGGCATGCTTCAGACTGTTTTTCGACTATCTTGCATGAATCGAGCATCAGTTTTTGAGTGGCATAAGAAATTCAATGAAGGCAGGGAGTCTGTGAGGGATGATGAGAGGTGTGGGAGGAGTAAGGAAGTCAATAGACCAGAATTGATTGGCCAAAGTGTTAGGGTTAGGGTTACTATGTTGAGGTTTTAAGGGAGTTCAGCAAGAGATTCCGTCAGAAGAGGCCAGTACTCTTCAAATCGGATCAGTGGCATTTCCACTAGGACAATGCACCAGTCCACAACTCCATCCTTGTCACAGACTATTTGACCAAGATGGGCATCATAACAGACCTTGCTCCATGTGACTTTTGCTCATTCCCTAAGCTCAGAGGCTGTCATTATGAGACAACTGAGGAGATGAAAGAGGCTGTGACGAAAGCCATTGGCACGCTCACAAAAGATGACTTCCATGCGGCCTTCCAGAAGTTGTTGGAACGGCACAACAGGTGCATTGCATCTGGAGAAAATTACAAGGGGAAAAGAGTTTCATGTGTGTAGTATCAATAAAAGTGCCCATACGAAAAAAAGTCAGGAAACTTATTTAATGATCCTCGTATATATATATATATATATATATATATATATATATATATATATATATATATATACATATATATATATGTATATATATATATATATATATATATATAGAGAGAGAGAGAAGGAAAGATTAAGGGAGATAGACAGAGGAGACCGAAAGGCTGAAAGAGAGAAATGATCGATAGTATCACTTATACGAAAGAAACTCCTTCCACTTTCAATATAAACTTAATTTACTTCTAAACCAAACCATTCCAACATATTATTTCTGTTTTTTATAATTACTAATTTTTGAACGGCAACATATATTTACATTTAGGTGAGGACAAACACCTAACAAAAGCCAGATTTGTAAGTGAGGGCAGATGTTCATGCCTTCAAGTACTTCCACCACTTCGATCACTGAGATGCTGATCTCGTTTTGGATCATTTTTGCCAGCTCAGTAGCTTCTCAGAGGAGAAGAGGAGCGCACGAAAAACCAAACTCTTGGGCATTCTAATAACACCATGCCAGCTTTCCCTGTAAAGAAAAATATCTATAATGGAAGCACTTCACCCTGGATAAAAAGGTCCAATAAAATGTATAAACGCCATAAAATCTAAGGAACTCCAAAAATACAACATTGTAACTCTGAGGGAAGTCAGATTCGCTGAAAATAGCAACGCCAGAGAGGGAAACAGGCTATACATTCCACATAGAATTGATAACAGAATTAATGTTCCACAAGAAATAATACAATCCCAATGTCCTTGGATTAGGAAAAAATTAATTTTTTATATAAAAGATTGTGAGGGATACGCTTATTTATAGGCTAAATAATTTCTCTCTCTGTCTCTCTCTCTCTCTATATATATATATACATATATATAAATATATATATGTATAGAGAGAGAGAGGGAAAGAGAGAGAGAGAGAGTTGAGAGATAGAAGGAAGAGATGAAAAAGATGAAGATAAAATAGATGTAATTTACAAGTATATATATATAC
>OY757906.1:140843894-140858894 GCA_963585895.1 Sepioteuthis lessoniana | reverse complement strand
TATCGCAGGCGTGTATTTTGCGAGAAACTTCTACAAAAGCCACGAGGAATGCTAACTCATCTTTGTCTTCTCTCACTGCCTCCTTCTGCTGACCGTCCTTCCCTTGGACTGCTATCTCACACCGACTGGTCTCTTCTGCCCTGCGTTGTCAACTGCTCTCTCTGTCTTCTATGGGACCTTCCTTCTATCGTCCACTTCCGATCTCGCAGGAGATCTTCTCCTCCGTCCATTGTGTGGGTTTCGCGCCAAAACAGACAACGAGATCGTATGAATGGCGCCCACACAAACGGAAACGAATTGCTACGCATAGTGTCACAAACCTACAAAGGTTGATATACCATAAAGCACAACCAACCAACCAACCAACCAATCACTCTCGCCCGGCGTGGTAGTACCTGTCAGAGCCAAATAGATATGTTTAAAAATTATTCGTAATCGATTAGACCATGTGCAAAAATAATCTTAAGAAACAAATACGCAAAAATATAAATATGAACGCACAATTCTTTAATTTCTACGCAGAAAATATGTCTAAACGGGTTGAGATGCCGTTGAAATCATTCAGTTAATCCTTCTCTCTGTCTTTCTTTCTTTATTATTAATTGTAAAATTAAATTGAACTGTATTTTAGAATCCGTATTAAAACAAAAGCTGAAAAAAAAGATTCCGATTAGTTAAAATAATATAAAGCCATCCATTATGACTACAACAAGGCTAACGAAATCACAATCAATCACAATCAATACTCTAAAAAGAATAAAGGGGGAAAAATCGACACCAAACATTTTAATGATCATGTTAGAATTTCATTGAAAGAAAATAGTTACAAGTGAGTAAAACGGTTACGTGACTAATTTTTTTGCTAATTTTATTTTTAATATATGGCCTTATAAATAAATGGCCTTTTTATAAAGGGCATATTACAACCATCTAGAACCAGTGAGAGACTTTTGACATAAAGTTGATGTCTCTTAAAAAGCACGTCGACAAACGATTTAAAAAATGATACTCTTTTGTTAATTTATTTCTTGGCTTTCTTCGGTTTAGTGGCGTTCTTAGGTGTAAACATCTTGGTCTTCTTAGGTTTCGCAGCGGCCTGCTTGAGAAACTTGAGTTTGGATGTTTTCTTGGCCTTAACTTTCAGTAACGCAACTACAGCAAAAATAGAAGTTTGTAATGCTACGATATACTAATACTATTACACCACATAGACGTTTATACCACTTCGTGTTTAATGGGTCTGTGAATGAAGCGCTACGCCTTAAGTTTACGCCATGGTAACCTCACCGTGAAAAAGTGACCAACACACCACACACTGGGTTCGCAATAACAAAAGTTCATTCACCATTACTCATGTTAATAGTCGTCGAGAAGAAAGAAACAGAATATGAACAATGAGTCGACCGCTTTAGTTAGACAAAGAGAAATAAAATGACGTTTTTTCAAAATATCACCGTCTATAGGAAAATAATACTAACAGAATTCAAAATTCACACTAAAGATTTGCCCCCACTTTCTCTAAACATTTATAAAACGTCACAAAATTATTTTTCAAACCATCAAACGAGATTAATTTTTTAAATTTCCATCACATGATTTGACACAATTTAAACATCTTAACCAGTATTATTCCATTTGAGGGGGTGCGGGATTGTCATTTTTTGTAAATAGTAAGTTCTACGAACCCTGATGAAGACTTCCAGTTGAATAAAAATTTACCAATCATAATCATTTCTCATACAAAAATAATTTCGATTAAATATTTTTGTATTCAAACAAAAGATTGAAGTCGAAATGCATTGGCAAATAAACATATCTTTCTTTCGTTTTACCTTTTCTGTGCACATACGTGATTCCTTCAGTAAGTTTCCATACATTTTTGCACTGGCATTTAAAATTATCGTAGACTCTTGACAATTCACTATGTTATTGCTATACATCTTATGAGATAACTGACCGATGTTTATGATTTCAGGTTCGAATGAACAGCTACAGCAGCAATTGGAATACATCCTACTAAAGCCTGATAGTCACAGTTGGTCAATTTCAAAAATGCAATCTGGACGTGAGGACACTTAAGAAGAACGATATACAATAAAATTCTGTTTCAAACTTGGAAAAAATACCACAGAAACGCATGTAATGCTTCAGACTGCTTTTCGACCATCTTGCATGAATCGAGCATCAGCTTTTGAGTGGCATAAGAGATTCAAGGAAGGCAGGGAGTCTGAGAGGGATGATCAGAGGTGTGGGAGGAGTAAGGAAGTCAATAGACCAGAGTTGATTGACCAAAGGGTTAGGGTTAGGGTTACTATGTTGAGGTTTTAAGAGAGTTCAGGAAGAGATTCCTTGGGAAGAGGCCAGCACTCTTCAAATCGGGTTAGTGGCATTTCCACCAGGACAATGCACCAGTCCACAACTCCATCCTTGTCACAGACTATTTGACCAAGATATGCATCAAGACAGTTCATCCTCCTCCTCCCTATTGTCCAGACCTTGCTCCCAGTAACCTTTGCTCATTCCCTAAGCTCAGAGGCTGTCATTATGAAACAATTGAGGAGATGAAAGAGGCTGTGACGAAGGTTATGGACACGCTCACACAAGAGGACTTCCATGGGCCTTCCAGAAGTTTTTGGAACGGTACAACAAGTGCATTGCAGCCGGAGGAGATTACTTCGAAGGGGACTAGAGTTTCATGTGTGTACTATCAATAAAAGTGTCCATACGAAAAAAGTCTGGAAACTTATTTAATGATCCTCGTATATGTGTTTGTGTGCCTATATATATATATAAGTTGGCCGACCGTAGTCTAGGGTGACCCGAAGGCTCCCTTTTCAATAGCTGCAACAACTCTTGATCTGTACCTTATAATGCTGTGTTAAGCGTGGAAGCATCAAGTACTATTTTTAAGACTTTGGTATGATTTGACCTCGATCTCCCGATTCATTAGCAAACACTCTAACCATTATGCCAATATATATATATATATATATATTAAAATTCCATCCATGCTGTCGCTCTTCAATTTCAACACAGCAATTTAGAGTATTTAACAGTTCCAACTGCATATTATAGAACCAATTTATTACTATTTTGTAGATAAATTTTGAGTTTTTTATTTTTTTCCTCCTATTTTTACTTCCCTCTTTCTGCTTACAACCATTTGTTTTTGCACTGTAAGAATATCAAGTGTTTTTCAGTCAATTGTCTTTTTCGGAAGGTTGTGTTTTTTTACAGAAACATAAAACTTATAGTCATGAAACTGACGTGGGATGAGAAAAATTCATTTATTTATTTTGGTTTTATCGTGCTTTACTGGCCAATATTTGAGCACTTTTCTGATTTGAGAAAAAATATTATAACGCTTTGTTCATTTCAGTATATACATATGTGTGTGTGTGTGTGTGTGTGTGTGCGCGCGCGCGCGTGAGTGTCTATATAATTATTACATATGTGTATGTGTGTGTGTGTGTGTTTGTGTGAGTGTGTGTCTATATAATTATTTTATATATGTACGTGTGAGTGTTTGTGCGTGTTTGTGTGTGTGTGAGTGTGTGTGTCTATATAATTATTATATATATGTATGTGTGTGTCTATATAATTGTTATATATATATATATATATGTGTGTGTGTGTGTGTGTGTGTGTGTGTGTGTGTGTGTGTGTGTGTGTGTGTGTATCTATATAATTATTACATATATGTATGTGTGTGTGTTTGTGTGTGTGAGTGTGTGTCTATATAATTATTTTATATATGTATGTGTGAGTGTTTGTGTGTGTGTGAGTGTGTGTGTGTGTGTCTATATAATCATTATATATATGTATGTGTGTGTCTATATAATCGTTATATATATATATATGTGTGTGTGTGTGTGTGTGTGTGTGTGTGTGCGTGTGTGTGTGTCTATATAATTATTAAGCCATTTTTACTGACAGTAAAAAGCCGATTATTTGTGAATAGAAACAGAACTGATGAGTAAAAAAAACCTTTCAAAAAGAAAAAATAAAGAATATTTAAGGTAATTGGTATGAGTGAGTGTCTCTACCTGCGCGGAGCCAACAAAACATTTCATATGCAAATGCATTTAGCTGTTCAGGAAAATAGACAGCAATATTGGCGGATGTAAATCGTTAAGAGACATTTGATTTCACCGTCTATTTCCACTTTATTCTTTCCTCTCGTCAATTCATCTTTCATATTGGCTAATGTAGAAAACCATCCTTTTTTTTTACAATCGAAATAGGTGCTTTCATATAACTCTGTTATTGCTTTTTTTGGTGGACGTGTGTCTATCTACATATGATAGTGTTACTTTACGCAATAGTCTCTTTACGTATATATATACATATGCACCTGTGATCACTCTTGTTTTTATTCGGTTTAACGCAGCCGACTATATGCGTGAATGGGTATTGGTTTATATGCAAAGGTTTGTGAATAGATATAAGTGAATTCGAACTATTTGATACCAGCTTAGTTCCCTCGGGAAATGACGGGAATGTTTATATTAACTCAGTTTCAGTTTCATTGTATAATGGCTAATCAACCTTCGTGGGCAATTCAAAGCCAAAGTCATCCTTATCGAAGTGTTGTAGTGATACTTTTTAGCCCACATCTGTAGCTATAAGAGGGTTCATGCCTTTCAAAATGAACGTAATATCGTGACTGGAGTTCGAACTTGATTACTCTGATGTGGTAACCAAGCACGCTAACAAATACGCTGCAGGAACTCACTTCTTTACATTTTCTACCAGTACATCTATTTGTGTATGGGATCGGAGCGGAGCGGAGAACGCGGGAGCATCGGTCGACTTAAATTCTTTTTCAACTTCTTTGAGCAAACAGCAAGAATGAGAAAATAAAATCAGCATAGGAAGGAGAAAGAGAAGAGAAAGTAATTATTGATTGGTAGATGAATTGATTAATTTTAAGGGCATGTCAACAACTCTAGTAGTGTCTTTTTATGCCAAGAGGTTTGGGAATCGTATTCATTGCCCGTGCATGTTTTTTTTTGTTTTGTTTTGCACAAAATCCTAACAAATACGAAAAAAAAATTTGCACAAAATCCTATCGAATACGAAAAAAATTTTAACAGACCTATTAGACCCACTGATGGAACCCTAACATGTACTGCTACTCTGGGTCAGAGTAGACCTAAAAATATTGACAATGAAACGGTACTCTAGACAACCCAGATCTCCAGAACTGGAGCCTCACTACCAAATGTAGTTTAGAGTTATAGGAGGTCATTCCTTTTGGAGGAGGGGTTTTAACCTTCTATGGGGGTTACAGTCAGTGAAAAAAGAGACAGGAAAGCGAAATTGTAAGAGAGAAAAAATACGACTGAACTGAGGAAAATTATAATAAAGTAGAAAAAAGTGAGAGAACAAAAAAATGGAAACATTCTTCTTTATTTCTTCTTCTTAGCTTGATCAGACACACGGTCTGAATCAAACTCTCTGCATAAAAAGTTCAGCAGAACTAACTCTTTTAGTTTATTTAATCCAGTCCCCACCCTGCAAAATTTTTTTTTTTATAATACTCTTTCATATTTTCCTTTGAATTAAAAAAAATGCTATTTTCTTTCTGGTTAAATTCCTGATAAAAGAGAATTAACTCAATTTTTTTTAAAATGACGTCATAATTTTTTGATTCGTTTTGAAATTTAATGAACTTTAATCTGAAACAATGTTTAATTTAGGTTTAGCAAAGATTAAAACTTTTAATAACTTTTTAAATTAATTTTAATTTTACATTTTTAACTGAAGACCACTGCTACTAAGTCAGATATCTAATCAGAAATGTAACAAAGATCAGAAATAAGGAATCAGTCTCTGGAAATTTCCACCTAAAGAAGCAGTCGAAAGATTATCGTTAATTTTTATTTGATGAAGAATTGCATTTCAATCATACATCCTAGATGCATCAAGGAGGTCTTCAGTGATGCAACTGTCTTCATTGCCGATTTCGGGTTATTTCTGCATCATATCGGCTCCGACAGTAACCCCGGCATGACTCTGGAAGAGCCAAGCCGCCTCCGTGATCGCGACGTGCAGATTATCATTAATTTTTTGGCTGGTATTTCTTTTATAAAAGAAGAAAAAATGTCCCACTTCAAAAAAGTATAAGTAATGTTCAGCTAGATGGAAAGAAAAAATGAGATTAAGTATTGTAATTTACTTAGATACACACACACTCTCTCTCTCTCTCTCTCTCTCTCTCTCTCTCTCTCTCTCTCTCTCTCTCTCTCTCTCTTGTTTCGAGAGACATCAAGTAATGCCTTGTGTTATTGAAACTTCTCATTACTGTGAAGTCAGTCCAGGTTGTATCAACCCAGTCTGCTATGACTGTAGAATACGCTGACTGCATCTCTGCAGAGAGCAGAGCGCCTCCTGTCAAGGAGTGCCCTGTATATGAAACTAAATTCTGTCTGATAGTGAGGCTCCAGTCCTGGAGCTTTGAGAGAATATGGAAAGCCTCTTCATTGCTATTACTCTCAGGTCCACTCTGAACCGGAATGGTGGTACCAGAAAGTTTCCCATCAACAAATGTTTTATGTTAAATTGTTATTGAATATAGCAATACTTGGAATCATTTAATTGTGCACAAACAAATGAGTAATGTTGAATAGAATTATTAGTGTCAAATAACAATATTTGAAACCCTTTAATTGTGTGTAAAAATAGGATTATTAGTATGTCAAAGCAATGCTTGGAATCATTTGACTGGGCGCAAATAAAGGAATAGAATTATTGTTAAATAGCAATACTTGAAATCATTTAACTGTGTGCAAACAATAAATAGGAAAACTTGCAACCATTTAACTGTGTGCAAGCAAAACGAATACTTAATTTGACGCAAACAAATCAGCTCTAACTTTTTAAAAAGTGACAAATCATATGTATGATCATTTAACTGTGTGCAAACAAATAACGGATGTTAAATGTAATTGTTACTGCCAAATAGTAAGCAAATGAATTCTGCCTCGTTTAAAATTATTATCTACGAACTATGCGTTCACAAATAATATATACATATATATATATATATATATATGTGTGTGTGTGTGTGTGTGTGTGTGTGTGTGTGTGTGTGTGTGTGTGTGTGTGTGTGTGTGTGTAAAAAGGGTTCTAACAAGTGATATTGAAGATAAATATTAGTGTTAGATAGAAACAATTAAAACCATCTAACTGTGTTCAAACAAAGGGTTTACATTGAATAGAATTACACGTATTAGATAGGAAAACATGAAATCATTTAACTGTGTGCAAACAATTATTTAATATTATTGTCAGATAACAATACTAGAAACCATTTAACTGTATAAAAGGAAATGAGCTTTGGCTCGTTTAAAAATGCTACCTTCACACTGTTTACAAATCATATATATTTAATATAGGCATAAACAAGCTTCGACATTAAATAAACTAATAGGTTTGTTATGCTATAAAATTCAACCAACCAACCAACCAACCAGCCAACCAGGTTACATGCTTGATTACTCAGACAGAAAAATCTCAATTTTCGCAATGAATATTAAAACATTAAAAACATGACTTGAAAACATTGACAGAAATCAAATGATATAATTTGTCATTTGTAAGAACACAAAACAAGCCGAAAAGAGTTTTAGAATTTTTTTAAAAAATGATGTTTTCACTCACAAACTTTGTTCAAATACCATCGACATCCGTGTTAATGGCATTATATATAGAATATTTGCTAAATCTGAGTCTGGCACAAGGTGATTTGATTGTGTCAGCAACAGAGAAACAGAAATCGTTATATAACGAGTAAAAAAACAGTTCATCATTATTCAATGGGAAAACGAATAAATGTCATAATAAATACACTGATACAATCACACATTCATATATATATAATGTCATCCACAGGCAGACGGTTTCGTTCTATCAGGACTCATCATTGTGGCTAAACAGGTTATATTCCCGAAGCTGGGATCGAAACCTGGTTGACTATAACGCCAATCCAAGATTCTACCACTCAGTCACGAGGAAACCAACGCAAGCGAAGGAAATTTAAACGCTTATATATCACATTTGCTTTTGTTTACATATATCCGCTTAACGGCTACCGATATATATATATATAAATATATATATATATGAAATGCACAGACCTGAAAAAACACAAGAACTTCGGAAGATTATTCTATTTATAGAATAATTTGCTTATTTTAAGTGTTTAGATTTTTAGGCCTTCAGCAGTGTGTATGAGCGATCAAATGAAACGAAAAAGATGAGAAACGGTTCATATGAACTAAGATAGATAGATAGATGCGATATGTTTTTTTTTTTGTTTGTTTTGTTGTTTTTTTCATAAAACATTAATTCAAAATTCATTGTTCGTTCATTCAACATCATTTTTAGGTCTTTGAGACCCAAGAAACGTCCGTACAATTAATACGAACGAATCACATGCTGCCAATTCAAATGGATTTAGTTTCATGAACTCGCTGTCAGATATGATTTATTTAATTTAGGGTCCAATGAAAGTGTTTGTTTTCAGGTTAAGATGGGTTTATTTTTGTTTAATGGCATATCAATGTCTTAGGTTATTTAATACTAAAGTCATCCTTCTAGATTAACTGTAGTCGTACTATATAACCCATAGTTTGAGGGATAAGAGAGTCCCTGTCTTTCCTATAGGAATTAGTCCAAAAGTCAACTTATTAGCGCCACTGGAGTTCAAACTCGCTTACAACAATGTCTCAATCCACAACACTACAAGGACACCTTCCGCTTTCAGGTTTGTATCAGTTTTCTAAGCGCCAAAATTTATTTTTGAATTTTAGGATCTACAATGATCGTAGATCATTGATTTTACGAAGTGTTAAATAAGGCTAAGTTCTGTGTAAAGCATGGAAAAGTAATGGTTTACAGGTGTCTCAATGGCATATGATACATAATTTACAAAATTATGACATGCTGAAAGAATTCGAGGCACAAATTCGGAATCTTCTTATTTGATTTAGTTTAAAACACATTTTGACCTCTGCCACAAAATCTTTGTTGACGAATGATATTTATAATAGAAACATTCTATTATACGAGTAAATGCTTTGATTGACATTTTGTAATTGCAAAATGCTATTCTAAATATTTACCAGTTCCGTAATTCGTGTTAATGTTTCCATATCTCATGATTACATTTCTTTAACAGCTTAGAACTGTTCGCATCAACATTAACATACAACTGAAAGTCTAGAAAGCATTACATAACAGTGAGTGACGGCTATGACGGTGTCGTTGCATGCAGAGAGTAGTATGATGTGATGACTTAAAAATGACCTCTGCGTTTCTGGGTGTAGGGCAAGGGACACCTACAAAGTTACAAAATAATCAGAAATTCCAGGTCGACGTTTTCACCATCATTGGTTGATAAATATTATGTAGTAGGGAAATTAGGGAAGATGACAGGGACAATCAGAAATTTTTCAGCAACGTGATAAGAACAAAAGACAGGCGAGAACAGATAAAGAGATACAGAGACGTTTTACACACACAATGATGACGTGATGAGGGCAAAAGAAAGAGAAAATAGACACAGACACGGAAACCCTTTCGACTAACGGAATCCACGTGATAAGAATAAAAGAAAAAAGAGAACTGACACACACATACTGACACTCTTTCCTCTAATGTGTACCGTTACATACCAAATAGACGGCTGTAACATTACACAGCACAAACAGAAGTTTGCAACGTGATGGTGATCAAAATAGAAGATCTGCTGGTAGGGTCTCAATAGACATTTCTACTGCTACGTGCCGAATGGGTTTATGCGTGTAGCACTAGGTCTCAAGCATCTGTCGGATCTCGTAATACCCTCACCGTGAGAAAACGTAACGAACACACAAAATATCCGTCTTGGTTCGCTAATACAGAAGTTTATTCGCTACAACGATTTTTAGTAATCGTCGGGAAGAGAGAAACAGCGCAAGATAACTGATTCGACCACATTAGCTTGACAAAAAGAAATAGAATGCCATGAGGAAAAAGAGGGTATACACAGACTTTGAATAATCTTCAATGTTTTCTCTTGTTATTCTAACATATGTTTGTTCACTGGTTTCATCTTCACAGCTTCGAGTCTGGTGTGAGACCCTTTTTCAGAAATCACCGCAAAATGGAGGCTGTAACTTTCGGCTGTCTTCACATCATCGTGTCTAGTGTCCATCTGACTGTCTTTACCTCAACACGTTCGGCTGTCAACTAACTCTTTTCCTGTTTTCTAACCTGCATCCACTTTTAACGGCTTTCCCGTTTGAGTTTCCTTCAGCCAAACAAAACTCGTTGTTTATTCGCTGCTGACACGTTTCTCTTTTTAAATCGGGCTTCCCTAATTATTTTAGAAATGCAGACCACAGAAGACACAAGAGAAGACAGGCACAGAGATACAGAGACCCCTTTCACCCATGGAGTTCACGTGACAAGTTGGAGTGAAAAAAAGCAAAACAATGACAGCCAAATCAATCAGGCCTTGACAGCTGAAAAGTCAACAACTCAATTCGGTCAGAGAAAATTCGTATGCGGGTACTTGCCGTAAGCAAAAATGCTTCTCTTTTCAAACAATTTCTCGTAAAAGTTATGTATCCCAAGTCAGTTTGGACACAGGTAATAAAATTGGATAAAAAGAATTAGAACACGATAAAAATTATCAGAAAACATGTGAGTACTACTTTTCTATCATGGTGTAAAATCGAAAGTTTACAACAAAATTTTTTACAACTGATTTCTATTGTAAAATTATGTCCAATTAATTTCTGAAGTATTAATTGCTCTCAATATTTCGTTTAATGATTCCGAGTCAATTTGTAAAAAGATATGAAGAAAATTTTGATACTTTTTGAATGAAATTCTTTCAGGGAAACACAGTAGCAACCAATAGTAGCAACCGCCATACTCACCTGACTTGGATCCTCGTTATTTTATCTTGATTTTTTAAACTAAATTTGCTTACGTCAATCTCTAAATCACTCTGTTGTTTTTCAATTCATTTTCTTTTATTTTATTTCAGTTTCACTTTCCAGCCGCCTTACTCTTACTTGACTTTCTCTTTCTCATACAAACTTTTTTACTTTTTATCGTGCTTTATTTATTCATCCTTTCTCGAACATTCTAAATAGTTTTTTCAAGAAAACACTTTATCATAAATATTGCTGTTTGAGGACGTTAAGAAAATTAGATAATTCGACGATATAGCCCAACATCATACCAAAAGAGGAGTTTCAGAATTTGCTCGGCTAGTTGATTGGTTGGTTTAAAGGGATGTCAACTCTGGTTGAGATATTTAATGTCGAAGTAATTTTTGCTAGCAATTATATGCGGCAAACTAGCGCAAAAGAGTACAAGACTAACCCTGCCAAGACAACACACGACCAGGTCAAGAAGATGATCCATAGAGAATTGTGCAAAAAAATTGAAATTTGACCATTCTTCTAAGTGGTATAGGCACAAAACAGAATCTGTCCCGGAGAATGACGCATAAACATCTGTGGGATTTTGAAATAAAAACAGATCACACAATCCCGACCAAAAGACCAGACTTAGTAATAGTTACAAAAAAAGTGAACCTGCCGAATAGTGGACTTTCTCGTTCCCGCTGACTATCGCGGGAATATCAAAGAAAACGAAAAAAGAGACAAGTCAAATGGACTAAACATAGATTGGCTCCTATGAACAGCTTGAGTCGAAAAGACAGTCTATGGAGAGGAAAAACAAAGACTCTCCCGTAAAAAAAAACATTCTGGGTGCAGTGGTCAGTAAAGTAGGTCATGCTGACTTTCTTCTAAGACATGAAAGAAACCATCACTTGATTTCCTTGAAAAATTTGCAACTGAAAATAGTCCTTTCAATTCCTTCCAGTTGCCAGCTTCTTTGGCAAAATTCACCTTATTTATTGAATGACTCACAAATATATGAGGATTTTAGCAATGTATACATATAGAGATCTGATGTCTAAGAGATGAATTCCCAATTGCTATTTCCATAAGAAATGAATTCACCAAAATATTTTAACTGTTTTTCACATTGAAACTGTATTTACATTAAACTGAATTGTTATATATAACTGCTTGAATAAACTGAATAGTTTGAAATAGAAATGTTTTGACAATTAAACTGTGTACTCAAGCTAAACTGAATTGTTGGAAATAGAACTGATTATTTACATAAAAATGGATTTGGCGTTAAATAACCAACAAAGGTTGATATACTATAAAACCCAACCAACCAAATTACCAATCACCAAAATATGACATGGAAAATGCCATTTCAGCTTGGACTTTCAACTTGGAATTTAATTCATGCTATTGCTCAAAGGGAACTCTACGGATACACAATCAAAGATAAAAAAGATGCGCAATTGGGACAAAGTCCTACGCAATAACAAAACATGTACAATTACAAGAAATCACGAAAACGGTCACGAAATAATCTTTGATAGCCATGCAAGTTACATGTTATAGTTTCTGAGGATGATCTAGTAGATACGGGACAGATAGAGAAAAATGAGAAAAAAGTAAACACAAAAAGAGAAGTTTGGAAAAGGATCACGTGTTCAGTATTAGTGCGTATGTGCTTTGTATTGAAATGTGCTTTCGATGACATTAAGATTTTTAATGGCAAATTACAGCGTATTAGAACGAACGTTGAAGCAGAAAACGATGGTAGGCGAGGGAATTGGTAGCGACAATGTCGGTCTGAATCTTCTTTTTTTACTTCTGTGACATATTGAAAGGATGCTTATCACTGAGGTTAGAAATCGCGATAATGGAGTTTGCTTTTTACGAAAATATCGAATTTACTAGAAAAAATTCTGAAAAAAAATAGTTCGACTTTTTTTTATATCTTAATTATTAAATCACTTAATTCTCTTTTCTTCATTTGCCTCTGTCTTCTTTTTCTCTTACTTTCACTTTCTGACTCTTTTACTTCTTTTTCGTCATTTCATTCTCACTTCTCTTTCATACATTCACAACTTCATTTCTCTTCACTTCAGTTACAAATATCTTATTTCTCTACCCGAAATGCTTCACTTCTCTTTTCTTCATTTCTGACTCACTTCTCATTCATTCATTCTCAACTACTTTATTTCTCTTCACTTCATTTACAAATATTTCATTTCTGGTTTGTTTTTGTTTTGTTTTTTTTCATTCCCGAAATGCTTCACTCCTCTTTCTTCTTCTTTTTTTCATTTCTTGCTTATTTCTCTTTCGTTCATTTTCAACTGCGTCATTTCTCCCTTTTGTGTTAATTCTTATTCCTTAATTTCCTAAATACTTTACTTCTTTTTTTCATTCGGGAAATGCTTCATTTCATTCCCACCATTGCAACTATTTCACTTCTCTTTCTTTATTTCCTGTATTATTGCTGTTTATATTCATTTTCAACTGCTTCACTCTGCTTCTTATTCCCCAATTGTGTCATTTATTTTCCCTCGTTTCTCAACAACATTCATTATCTTTTTATTCCTTGAATACTTTATTTCCCGCTAATTCTTCTAATATTTACCTTCTCTTTCCTTTTATTCAGTTCGCTTCACTTTTTTCCTTCATTTCCGGAAAATTTACTTTCTCTTTAACTTGTAGTGGAAACATGTAATTGGATCCCAGTGGATATTTTCTTTCTAATTTGTAGTGGGTGCATGCGAGCGAGTTCTCGTCCGTATTTCACGGGTATTGGTCTCACGTTTAGTTCCACCATAAATACAACACAAATTTTTACTATCACGTGAAAGAAATGGAATATGACTCAACAAACATTAAAAACCAAACAATTTAATATTCATAAAACAGGAGTAAAAATGAATGAAAAACATAATGTGCGAGTGGCCTTTGTGGAAAATACAGTTTGGCCAGTTAGAGGAAATAAGATTGTTCACACGCGTGTGTGTGTGTGTTTAAATGTTAATAGAGTCTGTTAAATCAATAGTTCCATGTTTGGTCGAAGTAAGTTGGATGAAATAATTGTCTTTACTTACATTAAGTCCGCACTGTGTTTTTCTGAAGATTGTGGCGACAGCGTGTCGTATTGATGAAAGTAAGTTCGCAAGTTTTTCTTTTGAATCTTAATCGCAGCCATCTGCGGCTTGGTCATGACCAATAATGAAAAATCCTTTTGGGTAGTAGGCGAAATGACTTTTTGGCCGTGGAAGAAATGAATTGACTGACCGAGAGCTGACTGACTACTTGACTACTGCTTGAGTTAATTAAATTCGTTGTTACTTATACTTTAGTAGTGGATCAAAAAATAGTTTTATTGCAGTCCTAAAATTTAAGCTGACTGCACCTCTGCAGAGTGGTATGACCACCACCACCCCCGCCAACGACTGTCCTAGATATGACACTAAACAGTCTGTTGGTGAGGTCCCAGTAATGCTGGGGCCTTGGGGAATACAGAGCATCCCTTCATTGCCATTGCTCCCGGGTCCACTCTGGCCCGGCGTGGTAGCACCTGATAGGGCCCTATCTATGGGTTAAATAGAACTAACGGCATGCTTATGCTAAACTGAATTGTTTGATTAAACTGAATAGCTTGAAAATGAAATACTTTTTTTACAATTGAACCGTGCTTACATTTGAACAGCATGCTTATGCTAAGCTGAATTATTTCAAATAGAAATCTTTTTTGACATTGAAACTGTATTTACACTAAACTGAATTATTTAATATAGAACTGTTTTGACATGTAACTGTGTAAACAAAATCTGTACTTATACTAAACTGAATTAGCTGAATCGGAACTGCTTGACTAAACTGAATAGCTAGAAATAGAAATATTTTCACAATTAAATTGTACTTACATTTAAACTGCATATTTATACTAAACTGAATTGTTTGAAATTGAACTGTTTTTGACACTGAAACTGTACTTACACTAAACTGAATTATTATATATAACTGCTTGAATAGTTTGAAATAGAAATGTTTTTGACAATTAAACTGTGTATTCATGCTAAACTGAATTGTTTTAAAT